>PITA01004164.1:0-127351 GCA_004023965.1 Spilogale gracilis | reverse complement strand
AAGGGGGGTAATGACCGGGAGGAGGACTAAGGGGGGTAATGACCGGGAGGAGGACTCTGGTGGGGAGGTTTCTGAGGTGTGAATGATGTTCCTTCTTGATCTGGGTGCTGGTTATGTAGCATGTTCACTGCAAAATCACTGACCCTCACACTTAGGGTTGGTACCCTGTACTGTAGGGCCATTACACTTAAAAAGCTTACTGAAGGAAAAAAAAAACCCGTTCTCTCAATTTGTATAGACTAATAAAAATATCCTGTTTCCTTTAAAAAGAATTCGGTCCTGCTATCGAAGGTCTGTGGTTAGAGTGTTGGAGCTAATAAAGCCATTTAGGATCTTTATCTGGTCAGTACGATCCAATAGCGGCCCTGTGCGTGGAGCCCATGCCCCCCTGTAGGGAGCAGCTGAGCTGTGTGTACACATGTGGTCGCTAGCTGGGTGTGAGGGTGTGCAGATCAGACAGAGCGCCTTGGAGACTTCTTAAGCTTTACTTCCAAGTCCCGCCTGCCCTCTGCCTGCGCGGCGTGACTGCTGAGGCCAGGCTCAGATGGGGAGGGTTCCATGCTATGTACCTTGCAGCCGGTCTTGTCCACCTGAGATGGGGTGCTGTTTATATTTGTGTTTGTACATGTGCTTTCTTGTTACTCTCGTGGAGCTGGATTAACCAGATCTCTAGGAGAGCAAGTATCTTATATGGGTTTTATTGAGTGGTGTGTTGATAAATATTAACAGTCGTGTACAGAGGGGAAAAGCCCTGATTTATAGTGTTTGTTTCTTTTTTTTTTTTTTTAAAGATTTAATTTATCTGAGAGAGTGAAAGAGAGTGCACAAGCAGGAGGAGGGGCAGAGGGAGAGGGAGAAGCAGACTCCTTGCTGAGCGGGTTCTGGGACTGAGCCTCTGCCACTGAGGCTCTGGCAGAGGCTCAGTCCCAGAACCCTTGAGATCTGAGCCAAAGGCAGCGGCTTAACCAACTGTGCCATCCAGATGCCCTGTAGTGTTTGTCAATCTTCTTGATGAGCATATTCCCTAGAGCTGATTTCAAGCTAAAAACATGGTGTCACTGCATCTGTGGCATTGGGACTTGAGGTTCAGCATCACACCATTATGTAGTATTTCTACCATAGTGATACAGTAGGTGCAAATAACCTCAGGTACATAGGTAATAATGTATTGATTGGGAAATCAGACATTTTGAAGGTTTATTATTTTTGTTTATAACTTAACTGTTTGTAAATTATATATAAACATATAGTTCAGTTTTTAATAATGACTGTTTAACGACTCACAAAATTTTTTTTTTTTTTTTTTTTTTTTAAGATTTTATTTATTTGACAGAGAGAAACACAGCCAGAGAGGGAACACAAGCAGGGGGAGTGAGAGAGGGAGAAGCAGGCTTCCTGCCGAGCAGGGAGCCCGATGTGAGACTCGATCCCGGATCTCCAGGATCATGACCTGAGCCGAAGGCAGTGGCCCAACCAACTGAGCCACCCAGGCGTCCCGCAACTCACAGAATTCTTAATGACAATACCCTCGCATGAGCAAGTGGGCTCCAGCACACCGCTGAAATTACAGGACCGATTTCCTCTTAGTTTGATGGTAGATTGATGGGACTTAGGAGGCCTCACTTCTAAGTGTCATACATGGACATGCTAGATTTTTTTTTTAATTTTTGTTTATTTATTTGACAGAGAGAAACACAGCTAGAGAGGGAACACAAGCAGGGGGAATGGGAGAGCGAGAAGCAGGCTTCCCGCCAAGCGGGGAGCCTGATGCAAGGCTCGATCCCAGGACCCTGGGATCATGACCTGAGCCGAAGGCAGATGCTTAATGACTGAGCCACCCAAGCATCCTGAACATATTAGATTTAAAGAAAAAAAAAATTTGAGCTGACAAAATTAAATCTCTGAGTTCGAGAAATGGAAAAAGGAATCACAAGCGTACAAGCGTGCATGAACATCAAAGATATCTATATCATGTGGGTAACCAGATTGTATTCACATCTTACTAAGATTTTGTGATGCCAAGGGGTTTGGAGGTTAGGCTCTAGGCGCCATGTGTTGCAGAGAGCTAGAACTATTGACTTAGGACATAATGATGAGAGTCAGGAACCAGCACTCCACAGAGGAAGAACTACCCACCAGACTGAGGCTTCAACTTGCCAGCATGTAGGCTCTAGATTTCCTCAGAAATTAGGTGTCCCTTTCCTCTGCTCCTCTCCTCTCAGGTGAGGTCTCTGTACTTTTGTTCCATTAGAACCACCCAAAGTCCTAACTGAAAAACAATAAAGCCGCTGTGAATCCTTCTTGGCTTTTGCAGAAATGTTGAAAAAAAATAACAAGACACTTTCACAATTTGGGCCCAGGTGGTGGTTCTGCAGAAGGTAACTCCTGTTGGAGATGAGTCCCAAAGAAGAATTACAATACAAATAGGGAAATCCAGTGCCTGAGAAATTGCACATGCAATAGATGGAAGAATCATGTACATGATAGAATAACCTAAAAGGGCTTTAAAATAATCATGTGTACGGTATTCAAGGAGTTAGAGAATGGAATATGATTATAAGATAAAAATAAGATATGGGAAAACAGAAATGAATAGGTTTAAGAAAGAACCAAATAGATGTTTTTAGAAACAAAAAGTGCAATCTTTCAAATTAAAATTCAACAAAGTGACTCAGTGGATAGTTAAGCAATGTGTTAGATACAGCTAAAGAGAGAATTAATGAATTGGGGGCTATGAGAAAGTCCCCATAATGCAGTACTGTGATTGGATTGTGTTCATGTCAAAAGTTTTATTTTTTTTTAAACTTCGGTATCAAATGTAAACTTTGTTCAGATTTTTAAAAAATGTTTTTTTTTGCTTGATATTTGATAACACACTTACAAAAGCTACGAACATTTTGACATTTTTTGAATTTGATACTTTGAATCATTGGATATTTTTGGACTTTATAATCATTAGTAGAACAGGACATAGAATGATGCCTGGTACATTATAGGGACTTCATAAATATGTTCTGGTTGAATGAATGATTGAGTTAAATTTTAGAATAAAACCATAGCTGTTATTTAGAAATGGTTGATTTTAGAAGTGAGCAAAGCCCTTAGGACTCATCTACTTTACTTCTACACTCCTATTTTTCATTTTGATCAATTGATATTCATTTTAGAGGTAAACTCAATCGTATAAACAGAGTGTTACTATTAACATGTGTCTTCTCCAAGGAAGTTTGGCTTTTGAAAAACTAAGGGCATAAATTAATTAATTGGGGTTTCTTCCTCTATGGTTCTTGATGAATTGAACAAAGGTTGTATTATGCTAAGTTTCCACTGGAGGATGGCTTGCCCACTCTGGACTTATCTGTAGTAAGGTGTGGTGGGATTCTTAATTCTAGGCTATGCTGTGGCTTTTGCTTGCAAGAGACATATAAGCACTGACTACAAAAGACATTACTCTAAGAAGCAGATAGGAGAGCTCTTATCAACTGAATTTGCCCTGCTCCACAAAACAGTGAGGAACGCCGAATGACAATTTTCACTAGAATTGTAAATTATCCTTCAATTCTAAATACTTTTTCATTCTTATATCAATGAGAAGTCTCCTTTTTTCATTTCAAAAGTGGCACATTGGGTGAGTTTTGTTCATGGCAGACTGATTATTTGACTGTCTGCATCACACATTTTCCCTGCGCAGGTGCGGACGTTCTACACAAAGGTGCTGAATGAAGAGGAGAGGAAACGGCTGTGCGAGAACATCGCTGGCCACCTGAAGGATGCACAGCTTTTCATCCAGAAGAAAGCGGTGAGTGATACTTTGTAAGCTGACGGGTGACACCTGCTGGCTGAAGAAGAGAGTGCAGCTCTGTGTGGGAACCCTTAAATGTCGCTTCTGTTCTACTGTAGATAAGTAGACTTAAAAAAAAATTAGCACTAATCCCCAACCCACCTCTGATTCTTTACTCTGCATGCTTTTTTCTCCAGGAAATGTGGCATATCCCCTGATCCTGTAGCTTCTTGTCCATTGTAGAATAATTGAGTTGAATTCAAGGTGAATTCCGTCCTATCCTCTTCAATGACTGCAGCCCAGTTCTGGGTCAGAGAGTCATGTTCAATATAAAAATGTGGGTCCTGCCACAATTTTGCTTCAAATCTAGAAGATAAGAAATGCGGATTGCATTTTTGTGTTGGGAAGCCTGTCTGACCACTTGGTGCCATGACCCCTTACCCTCCCTTCAGAAGCAACTCTGGGGAAAACTGAACTGCTTCCACAACTCAGGCTGAGCTTCTGAGCAGAGGTGCCAGAGTATTTCTGATGGCAGCTCCCTGTGCTGGGTGGAGCCTTCTCTCATGCAGTTTTCAGGACTGCCACGGGAGTAAGCTTCTTGGAAATTGAGACAACCCCACAGTTGCCTTGCATCTTGGTTGTTGCTTCTCCGTTCCAAGGGACAGCTGGACCGGCAGCTCTCTGGGATGTATTCAAAGGCCTGGAGACAAGTACCAGCAGGCTGGGTGCTTTCTCTCTAGGCAAAGTTCTGAATCTTTAATTGTCTTTCACAAGTCCGTGTATAAAAATAACCTTTTAAATTACTGAGGCACTATTTATGCATTGCTGTCCATAGCCGAGAGCTGGGCGGTTCCTCTGTGAGGTAGGCCGGGGCAGGTTTTATCTCACTGATGAGAACGAGAGGGACAGAACTGGACTTGAACCCTGGGCCGCCTTCTCTAACCTGTGCCAAAGCTGTAAAGTTTCGTGGGGGTTCACAGTGCCCCCTCCTGCTTTCCACTCAGGATCAGCCTGTGGTCAGGAATTCCTTCTCGAAGTATGTGGAGTTGCCCAGCATGGGCCACTGTCTTTTTACACCTCACTTTAAATGTAGGCGGTATCTAGGCCTGTCTTGTTATGCAGTTCACTGCGACTTGTTGAGTCGTACGTGCAGTTAAGTGCCGCTCACCTCGTTGTGTTCCTCATTTTGTGGGGCGTGACCTGGCCAAGGCTGCTCAGCCAGTCTGTGCCAGGGTTTCCCCCAGCTACCCCAAATCTTACTCTGTGTTGTAAAACGCCGTGTTGCTGTGCCTTCCTTCCTCCCCTACAGAGTCAACACTGTGCCGCACACTCCGGGGACCGGCCTAGGAGGGGACGAGGGTCATATTTACATTCTTGTCGTTTGGTTTCAGGTCAAGAACTTCAGTGATGTCCATCCTGACTATGGGGCCCGCATCCAGGCTCTTTTGGACAAATACAATGCTGAGAAACCTAAGGTGAGCCCAGAGCAACTGTGGGAAAGGAAGGGTGTGCTGGATCAGACTGGCTTGGATAGTTTGGTTTCCTTTTGTGATGATTCTTCTCAGGGACAACTGTTAGATTTTCCACGCTGTTCAGACGCTCACTTGCTAGGTAAAGAACTCACCTGCCCAGCACACACTGCTCACTTTAGCTCTGGACCACATAAGGTCGTGTAGGTAAATGCAGTTCCCAGTTATTATCTTCATTTGAGCACAAATTAAAGCCAAGCTGACACCAAGTTGCTGTTGCTGAGCGAGTTCATTAACCTGCTGGTCTTGTTCTTTTAAAACAGAAAGCGATTCACACCTTTATGCAGCATGGGTCTCACCTGGAGGCAAGGGAGAAAGCCAACCTGTGAGAATTGGGGTCCTGGGCCTGCCCCAAGTTGCTCTCCGCCTGTGAAGCAAAGCAAGGTGTTCACACATGTACCTACTCTTCGCCGGGTAGAAGATTCTCCTGTGCTAGGTGCGCAAATGCAAACCATGTCTTTAAAATGATAATCTACGTTTCTATAGCAAGTAATGTAACTGTGGCTTTAGTGCTATTTCCCTAGGCGGAAAGAAGCATAGGGCTTAATAATGGTATAAAAGAAAATGTCTTTGCTTTTGACAGTTGATTGGATTATTCACTTAAAATGACTAGAATGACAGTTTCTGGAAGAAATGATTTTATTTGCTAAGAAAAAAATCTTGGTGAAATTAGTATGTTTACATATCATCTCATGGCCTTATATAAAAATATGGCTTTAATTATATAAGAAGAGAAGATCATCTACTCAAAATTTTAATTTTTCTCAGTTCCGCATAGGAAAAACACATTTAATGCATTTAAGTCTTTTGAAAATAATGTCACTAACATCATAGCTTAATGCTTATTCCTGCCTGGAACTGATCAGGTTTTTTTTTAACTTGGAATTACATCTATGCTAATATAGCCTTGATTTTGCAACAGACTGATTTGTAATTGCGAGTACATTTTTACAATAAAATAATCTGCACGTAAGAATGGTATCTGATTTGGATCCATATATAACTTGGACTCTTAGTCTGAATATCATGTATTATAGATGCTTACCCTTAAAACTGAAAATACCAATATTATAGGAATACTGTATTATTTGTTTAAACCAGGAGCCTTTAGACACAGCTTTCTAAGGCACTCTGGACCAGAACTTTTGATTCTACTGGGAAAATAGCAACTTTCCAACTTTGAAAGTTACTTAGATCTCTTGTCCATTGGCTCACTTCCTTATCTGATTATGAATTTTTTAAATAAGAACCTCCAGTTCTTTTCTTTTTTTTTTTTCCTTAACACATCTTTGCCTATCATGCTTAAGATCAAGTGGAATACTCTAGAGGTGAGCTCTTGAATACTAAGTGAAACCTGTTTTTGAAAATCCTTACTCCCTTTACGTCAGCTCTTCAAAACCCGTTTGAACGCACTCTCAGGAATTCGCAGAGATCTTGGGCTTCAGGAAGCTGTTGCACCCCCAGTAGATACAAACTTGCTTTTAGATCAAACATTTTTTTTACTCTCCCCACCCCCCGGTTCTCCTGCCTGAATCCTTCCTATATTTGAGTGTGCTTGGGAACTGTTATATCATCAATGTAGAAAGTGAAATTGTCCATTTGTGCCTAGCGGTGAATACTTCAATTTAGTGACTTCACTGCAGTTCTGGCTTTTTATAGTATTAAGTATATAAGATAAACTCATAAAAATTAATATAATTTGACAATGGGGAAGGAGTTTATTTGAAAATTGGTTATAAACAAAAGATGGGGGTTTTGAGATAATTTTCTGCTTTGGTCTGTTCTGTCATCTAGAAATAAGTCAGTAGTGAAAAATCACATGTATCTAACATGTTCCTGGTGTGTACAGATCTGACACCTGGAAGTGTCTCCAGTTTTGCTCTGGAGACCTCTTTTTGTAATTTTCAAAGATAAATATTGATGAGGCTAACTTCCTTAGTTAGGCTTTACATTCTGGGAACTAATACTGAGTTATAGTCCTTTGAAGTGACATTAAGATACATCCTAAGACTTTCTGAACCAAATTTATAAGGAGAATGAAATGAGTAAGAGGTGGTATGCTACCGAGGCTCTAGGACCGCAGAGACCGGGATTCAGGTCCATGCTCTGCCGCTTTCCAGCTGTGGATATTTGATCAAGGCACTTCTCCTCTCTGAGTATTAGTTCTTTCATCTCGAAGTGGGACCAATAATTGTTCTTTCTCCCTAGGGTTGTATGGTGATCATTCAAAATATTTGACTTTGACCACCACTCCTTTTCAGCTCAGCGCCCCCCCTCCCCCAGGACCCCATCTTGGTCAGCTTCTGCTTTGTAACAAAACTCAGTGACTTCAAACAATAACATGTATCACTCATGTGTCACCTCAGCTAGGGAGTAGCTGATCTAGGCTGGGCTCAGCTGCGGCTGCTTGTTGATGTCGCTCTGTGTCACACGTCCCTCATCCTTTGGGGACACATGGTGATGGCTAGTCCCTTGTGATGGCAGAAGCAAGAAAGGGAAACTTCTTTTTTCTTTCTCAGGAAATTGAGATTGCAAGAGTGAAATCCCAGTGGCACAAGTGTTTTTTCAACCCTTTGTTCATGTTATGCACACTAGTATTTCACCGGCCAAAGCAAGTCATATGGCTAAACCCAAAAATCCAAGGGTGAGGAATCGTACTCCACCCATGGAGGTGACTATTTGTGTGTGTGTGTGTCTGTCTGTCTGTCTGAACATTAATTTACCATAGACTTCCCTTCCCATTAGTTATTCCACACTACTGGAATTTCCAATCGGTTCTCAGTGGTCATTGCCCTCTTTGTGTCTTTACTTCCCTTCTTACTTTGTTGACATTTGATCTAGTACTAAATAATAACTACACCAGAACCCAGCCTTGGGCAAGGATGCCTCTCAATGACTCAGTTTCTGCACTGGAAATGACCATGACCAAAGCAGACCACAGCCCTGTTGGCTGGTCTTTTTAAAATTTGACCACAAACCTCAAGTGGGCCCCCAGCACTGCCTGGAAATTATTTTTCTCTCCTCAGTAAACCTCCTGCTTGGCTCCCTCTCTCCCTTCAGCTCCTTATTTCACCACGGATAGACTAACTTCCTTGTCTTTTCCTCCATCAGAGTCTTCCGACTTGCCAGCATGGACTCTCCTTTCCTTCCTGTTGACAGAGATGAGCTCTGTCCCTGCTGAAGGCCAGACCTCGCATGCACACTGACCCCATGCCTTCCCTCCTGCTCTTGGCTCCCCCTGACCTCTCCTACCTCATCTCTGTTGGCTGGGAAACCTGCTCTTGCAAGTCTCTTCAAATTCTCTCTTGCCCTCTTAGGGCTGTCCTGTTATTGCCCCCTTTGTTGAAAAATATTTTAAAAGAACTTCCTTTACTTGTTATCCCTCTGTCCTCTCTTCTCCCTTGAACACACTACAGACACTCCTTGACAAGGTCACCAGTGGCTTCCGTGCTGCTAAAATCCAATGGTCACATCCAGCAATGCCACCTCTGGGTGTATACCCAAAGGGAGTGAAAGCAGTGACTTGAAGGGCTATGTATGCCTCCAGTGTTCATAGCCACATTGCTCACAATGTCCAAAAGATGGAAAAAACCCAGATGTCCATTGATGGTTGAATAAAATTTGGTATATCCAGACAATGGAATATTATTCAGGCTTAAAAAGAAAGGAAATTCTGACATATGATAGAACATGGATGACTCTTGAAGACATGACTCAAGGGAAATAAGCCAGATGCAGATGGACAGATACAGTGTCATTCCACCTATATAGTATCATTGCACCTATGGTGGTCCCCAGGGCTGGGGGAGGGGGAAACTGTTTAATGGTTACAGAGTTTCAGATTGGCAACAGGAAAAAGTTCTGGAGATGGACGGTGGTAATGGTTGCTCAGCAGTGTGAATGTATTTAATGCCACTGAATTATACACTTAAAAAAATGGTTAAAATAGGGGTGCCTGGATGGCACAGTTGGTTCAGAGAGCAACTCTTGGTTTCAGCTCCAGTCATGGTCTCAGGTTCATGAGATTGAGTGCCATGTCGGGCGCCATGCTTAGCATGGAGTCTGCCTGAGATTCTCTCCCTCTCTTTCTGCCTCTCCCCTCTGTTCTCTCTCTTCTCTAAAATAAATAAATAAATCTTTTTTTTAGAAAGGTTAACATTAAATTTTGTATATATGTATTTTAGCACAATAAAAAAAAAATCCAATGGTCCGTTCTCATTATTGACTCGTGGTCTCTTAGCAGTGTGTGACACACTGGATCATTGGAACCTCTTTTTTTTTTAAAAATAAGAACTTTTTTGAAATATAATTTACATACCATAAAATTCAAGCAAAGTAGGCAATTCAGTGGTTTTTAGTATGTACGTAGAATTGTATAATTTCACATTTGATTTTAGGACATATTGGCGCCCCCTCACCCCCCGAAAAACCCTGTACCATTAGCAATCACTCACCATTCCCCCAAGTGAATCCTGCCCCAGCCCTTGGCCTTCACCCATCTAACTGCTGTGTTGGATGGGCCTACTCTGCACGTTTCACTTAAGTGGAGCCCTACAGTGTGTGGTCTTTTCAACTGGCTTCTTCCATTGGCGCAATATTTTCAAGGTTCTTATGTGTTGCAGCGTGTGTTAGTACTTCAGTTCCTTTGATTGCCAAATAATGTTCCATTGTATAGATATGCTGTGTTTCATTTGCCCATTCATCAGTCGATAGACATGTGGGTATCTTCCCTTGTTGGCTGCTATGAATAATGCTGCGGAGAATGTTCACGTACATGCTTTTGTGTGGACATGTGTTTTCATTTCTCATATTCTCACCTTAAAAGGCATCTGCACTTAACCTCTGGGGCACCACTGTCTAAAGATCAACTCCTGGCATTATGTTACATATTATATTACATTATATTATTTATTTTTAAAGATTTATGTATTTATTTAGAGAGAGCACATGCACAAGTAGGAGGGGCAAAGAGCAAGAGAGAAACTCAGGCAGACTCTGTGCTGAGTGTGGAGCCCATACAGGGCTCGATCTCACAACCCTGAGACCATGACCTGAGACGAAACCAAGAGTCAGACTTTCAGTTGATTGCCCCCCAGGTGCCCCTCAATTCCTAGTATTTTAAAATTGATTGTTTGCTCTTCTGAAAAGAGGACTAGGTCTGGGCTTTTAAGCTTTGGGAAGGATCTTGTTCTTTTCAAAATCAGTGTCAGAATCTTGGTTTAAAAACACATTAATTTTGTGTTTTCCTGGTAAAGGAGTATCTCTTTAACTTGTCTACTAAGGAAATGAGTTTTAAGAACTTAGCGTGTGCTTCTCTGAGAAAAAAGTGGGCAAGCTGCTTGGCCATACCTTTGCCTCTTAGTTCGTGGTACTGCAAAGCAAACGGCCAAAGTTCACTTTAAATGAGCCGAAAAGACAAATTGAAGGCTTTAAAATCCTTATCAGAGCTTTTAAAGACGTGAAGTTGGCAGAGGTGAACTCAAGTGCTGTATACTTTTGAATTTTGGACAATTTTAAACAATCACATGAATATACTGAAAGTTTTCCGTGGAAAGCTGTATTGTGATCTTTTTATAAAGGATCTTATTCTGTCATTTGAGTGTTTGAGGAGTGACTTTTACATTGTTTTAGGTTTGGGTTCTGCTTTGGTATCATCTGTTTAAAGTGGGCTATTTTAAAGAGCTCTCTATTTTCAGTTCTTCAATGAACTGTGTCATGAAGCTACATGTTTAAGTAAAGTTAAAGAGTGTAATGGGTTGAAAGCTGTCCTCCAGGAGAATCGGCCCACGTCTGGACCTCTGGAACCCGCGAAGGTGACCTTATTTGGAAATGAGTTTACAGATCTCATTAAGTGAAGGGTCTCAAGATAGGATCATCCTGGATTATTCAGATGGTTTCTAAATCCAGTGATGAGTATTCTTGAAGAGACCAAAGGGGAGGAGGGGCAAGTCACATGCAGATGGAGGCAAGAGATTAGAATCTTGTAGCCATGAGCAAAGGAGGCCTGGAGTCACCAAAAGCTGAAGGAAGCAGGGAAGGATTCTTTCCTAGGGCCTATTGAGGGGCTTGGCTGTGCCAGCACCTTGATTTCAGACTTCCAGCCCTCCAGAAGTGGAGAGAATGAATTCCCCTTGTTTTAAGCCTCTAAATTCAGTAATTTGTCATGGACAGCACTAGGAACCTAATACAAAGAGGATGCTGATTTAACGGTTTTGTAAGGGGAAAACTTCTTGAGTGGCAGAGGGATAATTCTTTTGTTCTGTGAATTGTTTGAGGCCCCTGTTATTCTCCCCTCTCCCCCTCCCCCCACTTCATTCCCCTCCATCCCCTTGCCTCAGCTTCTTGGTTCTCCTTTCAAGCAGAGCTAGTTACTTCCAATTTTCTGGACCGTCTCTTCTTTTAGTGGGACTGTGGACTTGGATCCTTTCCATTGACATGGTACTTACCTCTTTAGATGGCCGGGTCGAGGGTCGGTCAGAAATTCAGAATGTACAAGCATTCTGGATGTATCAAAACCAAAACCAAAACCAAAACAAACCTCAATGATGGAAGAACAAAGCTGAATGACTGGGAGGAGGTAGGACTTGGTGACCAAATGCTCTGCCCCAAGGGGCCGTTTTTACTTAGCTCCAGGAAATCATTGCCACAACACATTGAGGAACTAGTGTTGCCAGATACGAATTTTTAAAAGAATCTGGAAATCTGGATTTTTCTGTAAATCCCCTGATTTTAGATAAGGTAACTAACTCATAGTAAGAAAGAAAATCAAACTTCAAAATAACTAGCCAAAAAAAAAAAAGTGTGTATGTGTGTGTGTACCAAATAAAAACATATGTGTAGGGCCCCACTGGCCCATATATTCCATTTTGTAAGGGGACCCTCTGTCTTAGGATGTAGAGGTGGTAGGTAGGGTTATTGCATATATTTCTTACATCATTTGGGGCTTTTTAAAAATCTCCATCTCCAAAATGCTAAGCAATGGAAGTGTCCTCAAAGGTTTTATAGGTCACTAACGCTTTCCTAAGCCTGCCTTGCCAAATTTAACAACACAGAGACACTTTAACATGTTAAATATTTTATTCACATTGTTTACAAACTATATCCACCTGGAAAACACATGAGTCCAAAAATAGATTATTTTACAGTAATTCACATTTTTTTAAAAAACAAGTTGCTTTTGAAGTGAAGCTCTAAGCACGGAGGTCCTCAGCCTGTCTGGTGGATCAGTGCCTGGTGGCACGGGCCCCCTGCCCTGCTGGGGTAGCAGGCCTCAGGGCAGGCCGCCTCCTCGCAGGTCACTAGTGGCTTCCCTACCAGTGAGCAATGAGGAGGTGTCAGTGCAGACTTGAACCTGTGAGCATTTACTGGGAGCAATCCACCGTTCCTACTTTTGTCAAGGGACTCGTTTTAGAGCTTGAATACGTGCCAGGAAGATGAAACAAAGAATTCTCAGGTCATCGGCCATTACGGAGCTGTCAAGACCTGGCCCGTTCTATAAAGGTTTCACGTCTGGGCCACAGACAGAATCAACGAATTACAATTCTGTGGTGTTGATGGCTTGAAGCAGAAACAGTGGTGATGTGGAAATTGGTGCAAGGATCTCTGGACCACTCTGCTGTCCCCCCTTTCCACCACCAGCACCAGGAGAAGAGGGAGAGTAAGCTCAGCAGGAATTAATAATGTGCCTAACTTTAAGTGTGTGATCCTAGAAAGATGGCCATGGGAGTTTTGCTGAACGGCCCCGAAGAAGCCTTGGTTCAGAAACTTACTATTAACTTACGCTAAATCCAATCATGTCCCAGCACTCGTTCTTTTATTAAGAAACTTTTCTATGGCATTTGACTTTAATGATTTAAAATCTACAGTAGGTTTGTCTTACCCACATCTCACCCCCTCCTACTCTACTAACTAACGAAGAGTCATTTTCCTATTTTCCTTTGCGAGCTGCCTCAGTTAAATATGAGAGAACTTTTGAGCCTTTGAAAGGGGATGAGTCATTTGGATGAGTCTCAAATGGCAGAAGCGGGTCCTTTTTTCTCAGAGTAGCACCAACAGCATCGGCTATTGTGTTTCTGCAACTCTCGATTAGGGAAGGAATGCTTGATCAAGGTACCACAAAAGATCCTTCCTTCCCTTGGCTAAGAAAACACAGAAAGAATTCCTTAAAGGATTGCTGTCACATGGGAACAGACAACAACTCTGAATCCAAATGTAAGCTGAGAGGTGGAGAAATTTTATCAGCACATTTGCAGGTTGACAACAACAACAACAAGACTTTCAAATGTCTATCGCAATGCAATTGTTTGAGAAGACAAATCCGTAAAAGGAGCAGATCATAGCTTGTCTTCTTGCCACCCGTGTGCATTTTTTCCAAATTTGTACACTAGCCTTCGGTCGACCCGTTCCAAAATTCCCGTTTTGTAGTAGTACCTGAGAAAGACAGCAGAAGAGAAATGCGGGGAGGCCTGCCCCACCGGAGGATAACAGATCGAAAATACTCTCCCCATTCCTCTCGGCTGACCAGGCTGGTCTTCGGTTACCCTGCTGTTCTCCCACCCTGTTATCAGTTTACACTTAAACCTTTCCCAGACACCTTGAAGGCTAAGCCTCACCACACTTAGATCAAAACGCATATTGTGTGTGTGTGTGTGGGGGGGGACAGCCGGCATTCACAGTGTTCCCCGGGCCGCTGCCAAGAATGAGGACGGGGTGTCCATTTACAAACTATAATCCCGCCGGTAACTAAGAACGAGAGTGTTGTCTCATGACCTTTCAATTATCAAGGGAAAAGCTGCAAAAACAGTTTAATTTTCTATGGCTGGCCATTTTGCAGAACCCTGCCCAAAGGCTCATGGCATTTCATGCTATTAACTCACCTCAGAGCTCGGCTCAACTTTTCATACGTCATTCTGTCATTTTTCTTCCTTTGTCCCCACATCTTTGCCAGGGCTTCTGACTTTACCACCCGAAAAATACCTTGTTCCCTATCTTCCCATTCCAGAATGCCGCAGTTTTCTTCAGGAGAGAGAAGCAGGTCTCGCACAAATTCCCATAGATGAGAACTTTGGAGGCCTTTTTAAGAAGGAAAAAGAAAGTTACAATTAAAAAAAAATTCGAAGAGTTGTACAATTTCTCATTAACTCATGAGAATTGTTGCTTTTTAAATGGAGTTATTTTCCATATTATGACCGAGTGCTCTACTTGGACCCTCACTGGGCAGTGAAATGTCTGTCTTCTATTAAAGCAATCGTTAAGGGACACTTGGGTGGCTCAGCCAATGAAGTGTCTGCCTTCGGCTCAGGTCATGATCCTGGGGTCCTGGGATTGAGCCCTTCATAGAGCTCCCTGCTCAACGGAGAGTCTCCTTTTTCTACCTTCTTCCAACCCACCCCCGCCCCCCCCGCGCTCGTGATCTCTCTCTCTCTCTCTTTCCCTCTCTCAAATAAATAAATAGAATCTTAAAAAAAAAAATAAAGCAATCATAAAACACACATACAGGGACACCTAATTTATATTGTCTAGAAACATCTTGGCTCCCAGCCTGCCCTTGCTCTGTGGAACTATGAACTAATTCTTAGGAATTAATAAAATGACAGTCAAATGATCTGACAGTGGCAATATGGTGGTACTAATCCCATAGCCACACCTGTCTGGGTGGACCAATCCTATGATGAATTTTTTCATAAAAAATTGGTGTTTCTCTTGTTCCATTAGAGTTTTGGTTACGACTGGTTCTAGTGTCCAGCTGCCTGGGTTTGGGGCTGGCATTCACCTCTTCCTAGCTTTGGAATTGTACTCTCTCCAGTTATCTGTAAATTGGGACCAGAGGGGTACCTACCTCACAGAAGAAGTTGGAGGATTATGGTTTAACACATTTCACGTGACTGGCACCAAGCAGGGCACACTTGATTCTGCCCTGGGTAGGTCTGTCTTGGGGCCGGGCAAGGCTAAGAGAATTGCCAGCACACGGTGTTTACAATCGTCCCTGAGGACTTAAGAGAGATGGACCCTCAGTAGCCCAGGAGAAATAAACCCTTATTCAGAAATTCACCATAGTTAGATAATTTCTTCGCTGTGTCATTTTAATTCTCACAACACCATGTCCAAGTGAAAAGAAATGTAATTTTGATAACAATTTATAAAAGTCAACTTCTCGGCTGTCTTCTTTGGGGAAATACTTGGGGCCCCTTCAAACAGTCAGTGTCGAAGCTTATTAGAGGATGTTGTCTCATGAACAGTTTTACAAAATTAGAAATGAGAAAGGGCATCTCTCCACTTACTCGTTCGACTATGACTGTGACAGTCTTGACTTTTGATGCCACTTGTTTTCAAGCAATTAGAATCAGCATCTGCAATAAAATGAGTTATAGGGCAGGAATGGTTCAGACCTCCAGTCACACAAAATGAGCAGCTATGAACTGGACACCTTTGCGGTAGAAGATAACCTACGAGGCGCTTTGGGGGTCATTAGTAGGTGGGAGGTGTTTGCCTTTGCAGGGGGAGGGCATTTGTAGTCAAATCCTAGGGAGCTGCCTGGTGCCAGGTTCTGGGCAACATGATGGGAATAAGCAAGAAGAAGACAGCTCTGGTCCCCTTGCAGGTGAAATTTAAGGACTCGCGGGCAAGGTAAAACACAAGTGAAACAAGTCATCCATAGTGTGTGTTATGAAGGAAGCAAGACACGGGGTAGAGAATGAAGGGGGAGGGGGAGTGCCCGCTTAGGTGGGGTGGCCAGGGAGGGCCTTGTGTGCAGCAGGCATCTATGCTGATGTCAGGAGGTGAGAGATTCTTCTGGAGGGAAGGAGCAGCAGCCGAGAGAGAAACAGTGAGGTACGTGGTGTGCCGAGGGGCGCGGTGGGGTGGAGGGCAAGGGGTAGGCAATGATGCTGGGAAAGCCAGCTGCCGATGGAGCCCATGGGGCCTTCCTTGTCGGCCCCCGGTAAGCACTTGGGATTTGGTTCAAAGAGTAAAGTGAAGACTTGGAAGTTTGATAAGATCCACTTTATAAGAGAATTCCTCTGACTAGTGTATGGAGAACACACTAGAAGGGACACAAGTAAAAGCAAAGAGACCAGAGGTTAGGAATAGCAGGAAGCAAGGCATCAACTCTAGAGAGCTCAGTTAAGACTCACAGTGTAAGTAAGGATCAGAGACACGTGCACAGTATTATTTCAAAGGAGTATATGATTTACAAAAAAGAAAAAGGGGTGGTGCCCATCTCCCCTTTCCCCGCTGCTCCCCTTTGCTCACTTTGCTCTCACCTTACTGGCTTCCTGGCTCTTTCTGAGACTTCCCCCACCTCCCAGGGTCTTTGCCCGTGCCCTCCATCTGCCCTGAGTGCTCTTCGCTTCACGGGTTCAGGCTTTCCTCTCAATCTTCGCTCCAAGTCATCTCAGTGGAATCACGCATACTTACTCCTACCCAGCATTCTGTATCCACTTGCCTTGTTTTTTTGCCATAATACTTATCATCATCGAACATAGGATATTGTACATTTTATTTAGTTCACTCCTGTTCCCCTCAGAAGTCAGGGATTGATGTTTCCAGAGGTATCCCCCCAACACCTAGACCCAAGCCTGGCACATAGTAGGTACTCAGTGACTAGTACTGGGCAGCCACTAGCCTGATGCTATTCCATACTAACATACACATGGTATAGTCTAGTAGGTATATTATGCCATTATCACTGGATGAAGATAAGTATGTTGTCAAGGAAAGGAATGGTGTCCTATGTAACACACTGCTGCCCAGGGCAAGCTCAGTGCCAGGGGCTCATGTCATTCCCTGACTTACCATTCTGCAGTGTTTCCCTGTTGTGTCCAGGATGAAGGCCACCATGGTTGTCAGGCCTTTCACAGACTGACCTCCACTCAGCAATCTAGCCTTCTCTGTTGCTGCTCCCCAACTTCTTCCCTCCTCTTAGGTCAGAGAGTCCCAGTGCTTGGCTTTCTCCTGCCTCAGGGCCTTTGCATGGCTCCCTGCTCCCCACTTCCACCCAGCTGATTTGCTCTCTCCAGACCTCTTCAGAAAGTCTTCCCTGAACTTACCATCTGGATTAGATCCCCCCTGTTCCATACACCGGTGTGTTCCTTAGTATCACAGCACTAGTCCACGCCACTGTAAGGACTGACTTCATCTCTTCTGCTCTACTATGGAGCACTTGAAAAATGCCAAGTGCTGGTTAAGCACATCCCATATACTATCTGTTTGAATCTCTGCAGCCCCCCTGTGCGGGACTAGGGCTACTTCCATTTTACAGAGAAAGAAATGGAAGCCCAGAGAGTCTAAGAATTTTATCCAGAGTGGTGGAGGCAGGGTGTGAACAGAGCAGGTCCATTCCAAAGCCAACACTCAGAGCTACTACTTTATCTTGTCTTTCATAGTAGGTGTTCAGCAAACACCTCGTGAGTAATTACTAGCTGAGTCTGTTGAGTGTTTCCTAGGCCACGCACTCAATCTCACCTACCCTTGTGATGAACGTCCATTCCTAGCCCCATTTTACAGAGAAATAAATGGAGGCAGAGTGAGGTCAGGGAGCTCACTGCAGTTCATTCACTCTTCGTTCATGAGTGTTGAGCCACGGTCCACCCACGGGTGCTGGAGGCAACGGCCAAAGCAGGTCACTCTTCTTAGGGACTTACATCCAAGTGCGTAAGAACACCTAATGAACCAGCGGTAACTGCTGAGACTATTGAAGCAGAGTCCGGGTCGGGAAACAGTGGTGAAGGAGGTGAGCAACATTCCACTCTTAATTAGAGCCGGCAGCAAGACTCACTGACCAGGGGGTACTGGAGGCGACAAGCTGCGAGCCCCCGGGATGTATGGGCGGGCACGGTTCAGGTCACGTGCCTGGGCAGTGGTAGAGCCCAACTCTGCACCCAGGCAGGCTGGCCTCTGAGCCCACAGCTCTAGTAGCTATGGTGCATGTACGCTGGAACGAACACGGAGATGAACACAGGCCTTCAGCTTTCAGGGTCCCCTCTGCACCCTTTCAGGGCTACGGTCAGGAATCGCATTGATGGGGAACACCAGGGCCATGCACCCAGGGAGGGGTGTGCAAAGCACAAATGGATGCCCAGGCGTAATCAGCTGACGACAGAGGGAGCTGCCGGGTGGAGGGGAGTGAAAGGCGGTGAGCAGGGCAGGCAGCCGGCCCAGAAAGGAAGATGGCTGCCCTTCTGTCTCGCGGAGCGCCATGCTGCCTGGCGCCACCTGCAGGGCGGACCGAGCGTTGCTTCCACTTCGTCTTTGAAGAGAGAAAGCAAATGGAGGGGTGAGATAAGCCCAGGTGAATTACCAAGTGGTGAGTAGACAGAAAGCTGGACTGAAATGCCAAAATGGCAAGAAGAGGGAGGGAAAACGTCATCCTTTTAATTTGTGTGATTTCTCCTGTGTGCCGTGGATGAGGGATTTTGGCTTGGTGGGCTGAGCCCAGGACAGGTCGGTGTGGGGCAGGCAGTCTGTCCTCGTGGGTCTTGCAGGAGGTATCCCTGTGTCATCTGCTCCCACTTCCCGGTGGTGGCTTTGACGCTACTCC
Source organism: Spilogale gracilis (assembly GCA_004023965.1). NCBI lineage: Eukaryota > Metazoa > Chordata > Mammalia > Carnivora > Mephitidae > Spilogale > Spilogale gracilis. The sequence goes on along the minus strand of PITA01004164.1, from coordinate 108,504 downwards.
TGGATCCAGCAGATTGGAGGCCTCGCTCCGCTGGGGGTGGCCGTTAGGTGGCCATCACGGAGATAGCCCGGCTGAGGCAGGTCACCAAGTCACAACCTCCACGGCAGCCCCAGAGCCCTACCGAACTCCTCTGCAGATGCCCTTGGTGGTCTGGCAACTGTTCCCCTAGCCTGGAACTATCTTGGTCTCTGAAGTCCCCGCCGCTGGGTGGTGCCTGGTGTGGGGCGAGGTGGGCTGGGTTCTCCACTGTCTGTGTGATTTGGAGAAGCCCAGTTGTCTTGAGACTGGAGACTGTTAAAATGTGGCCACAGGATATATTCTTGGTCGTTGACTGAAGTGCTGAAGCCGAAATGGGGGCTGGAGAGGCAGTTTCCAAAACCAGCTCATGATGTCCCTGAAGCCACGGGTGCTTCTAGAGAGCCCACGCTCCACGCCAGGAGGAGAAGCTCTGAGCCTCAGAAGGGGAGGTTCCCGGGGCGACCTGAGTCCTGCAGGGTTGGTTTTCTGGCTTTTCTGCAGTGGGGATGGGAAAGAGTGGGTGGAGAGCAGAGACAAGTGGCCAGTGGCTGGAGGGTGTCACTTGGGCCAGCCCAATGGCTTCAGAGCTTGTTGGGCCTGGGCCCCTTCTGCAGGTAGTAAGTTGAGAAGCATCTTGTTTTCTGCGCCACTGCAGACCTGGGCCCAGATCCAGAAGAATCTGGAGCCTTGGGTCTTAGCTGAGGGAGCAGTGGAGTGAAGAGAAAGGTCTGGAGGCATGTGCACCTGTCTGTGTGTGTGCATATGTAGGTGTGTGTGTATGTGTGTGCAAATGTGCGTGCATATGTGTGAGTGCACACATTGAGTGCATGCATGTGTGCACATGTGTGCATATTTATGCGTGTACGTGTGTGCATGTATGTATATGTGCGTATGTTTATGTGTGTGTGCATGCCTGTGTGTGTGCATATGTGAGTGCATGCGTGTGTGTGCATGTGGTGAATGGCCCAATATATAGAAGCACAGACTTCGAGAAAATGAGTCTGAATCCCATCTGTGCGCTTCTTTGCAAGTTCCTGCTCTTCTGGTTTCCTCAGAGGCAAATGGGGGCAAGCATCCTACCTCATGGAGTTAGAATGAGGATTCAGTGAGTTAGAGCAGGTAAAACCCTCTGCCTGGCGCTGCCCAGGGCACAGTGCTCCATAGGTGGTAAGGGTAGATGTTGATCCTCATTGCAGAGTGATGGGAATGCTGCTTGCAGCCCTGGGATGCCAGCTGTCCTCGTTGGCCTGGCTGTGGCCTCTGGCCAGCACATCTCTTTTCTGCGTTGGGGGTGACTGAAATCATGAAACATCAGCTGGGCCATAGGCATCGTGATCATACTTCCTGGATTTTCTAGAACGGGCTCATTGGATAATCTGTCAGTCCATTGTCTTCATTCTTGTTAAACCGTATGTTGGGGGCTCTGTTTTGGGAGAGCTGTCAGAGCCAGAGATGGGCCTCAGGGGCCCTGTGGGAAGGCCACGGTTTCCCGGCTGTGGCAGCGGAGGCCATTTGGCAGGGCTGTGGTGCTGCTTTTCGGTGTGCTCACCGGAACACTTAGCCCTGAGTTCGGTCTAGAAACGGTGCCTCTCTCATTGGTAAGGGCAGGCACGGCCTGCACGGGGCGAAGCTTGGGGCAGCCGCCATCGCGGAGGGTTTGTCTGCATAGAGATGCCAGCTCAGAGCCCTTGTCTTATCACCACCTTTACCTCCAGAAACTTGTCCCCATCCCTCCCATCACCTGGTCTGGGTCCCCACTATCACTCTGCCTCCTGGATAGTAGCCTCGAAGCTGGGCTCCTTCCTAAGCAGACACGGCAGCCTGGGGGATCCTCTTAAAATACAGATGGGATCTTATTGTTTCGTGCTTCAGTGGCTTCCAGCCTGCTCAGAATGAAATCCAGACTCAAAATCTGTGTGCGACCTGCTTCTGCCCTGCCCTTGGCCTCAGCTCCCACTCCTCCTCTGCTGACGTCACTGACGATCTACCGAGGTGCTATCCAGGAGAACCATGGTGATGATATGTGGTAGCCACTAGTTCCCTGTGGCTATGGAACACTTGGAATGTGCCTAGTGTGACTCAGCAGCTGAATTTGCACTTTATTTGTTTTTATTTAAATTTTAAAAATAATAATAATTTATTTAATTTTAATTAAACTTCATGGCCACATGTGGCTACTGGTTACTTCATCGAGCCTCCTGGTGCTAGTTTTTTTGATTCTTTCTCCAGGACTCCAAAATGTTTCCTGCCTCAGGGCCTTTGCACTTGCCACTCACTCCCTGTACCCTTATCTTCCCTCTCCCTGGCTAACTTCTGTTCATCCTTTAGACTCAATTTAAATATCTCTTCCTCCAGGAGTTCTTCGCTTTTCCCTAACTGAAATGCAATTCGTCCTCCATCACACACAGGTTTTCCTTTGTGGTATCATCATACTTAGTCATTACAAACTTATTACAGGGATTATTTGTTTAATATCTCTCTCTCTCTCTCTCTCTGTCTGTCTCTCGCTTGTTTTATGAGGGAAAGATCCAGGTTGCCCTTATTCCTACAGCCATGACACATAGTAGGTACCTGGGCCTGGCTCATGTACACTAAATGTTTGTTGAATGAATGAAAAGGGAAAGGCAGGGATGCATGAGGGGAGGAAGGGGTTAAGGGCTTTGGATTTAGACACACCTGGGTTATCTGTCACCTTCCTAACCTTGTCACTTTTAACCTCTCAGCTTTAGTTGCTCTGTGGTACTAGGTCTTGTCTTAAAGGGTTCTTAGAAAGATTACCTGAGACAAGTTGGTAAAGATTCTACCACAAGGCCTGGCTCATTATGAGCACTCGGTGAATTCAAGCTGCGATTATTATTATTATTATTATTATTATTATTATTGCAATGACTCTAATTAGGGCTAGATCTATACTCGGTAATGACTTATAAAGAACTTACAGGACACACTATCCCTGCTTAGCTGTGAGGGAGGCAGGCTGACAAAAAGACACCCACTTACAGGCAAAGACACTGAGCACCGGGAAAAGTTTGAACCGGTCAAACTCACTGCAGCTCAGGAGTACGGCACGCACCTGCCTTGGGCGCAAGCCCTTAGACAGACTCAGTAAAGGCCCCTGGGCCTTGGTGGGCTCCTTTCTTTCTGTGGGGCTTTGCCGGGACTGGACTGGGCGGTTCAGCATGGTTTGTACCCCGCAGACTGCTGTGGGTGGATGGGAAGGGATTCCAGGCCGAGCCAGGAAACTCCATGGGAGCTTTGTTCACAGCCAGGAGGAGAGGCTCTGCCCTGTGGCCTGAGAGTGGGCAAGCCTCATGGAGGGCAGAGCTGCTCCGGGGAGGGCCGTGGGGTCTGTGGGGCATGGCGGGGCGCTGTAAGTCTGCAGCGTGGGCTTGATGGACACACCTATTCCTGTGCTAAAACTCTGAATGAAGAAACTGTATTAACCAGATAACCCGAATCCTCAGCTGTTGGCTTGGGACTCTCAGGGCAGGAAAAATAAGTCATAAGAAACCATCCTCTGTGTCTGCCCCTCTGAGGCCTCAGGAGTTCCCACACCCCCATACCCTGTTCTCCCTCTGCAGATGAAAGGGCTGAAGTGCCATGGAGGGAAGGGGCCTGCCCAGGACCCTCATCTCCCGCTGGCCCCCAGGCACTTAGGAACTAAAAGCAATAACATCATCCTGTTTAAAACAACGAAAGCTGACTCAGAAAAAAACCCGAGGGTCTTAAAGCAGAGGAGGTGGGGGGACTGGGGAGCCTGGTGGTGGCTACTGAGGACATGTACTGCATGGAGCACTGGGTGTGGGGCATAAACAGTGAATCTTGGAACATTGAAAATAAATTAATTAATTTAAAAAAAAAGAAATTTAAAACAATGAAAGCCCCAAAGTCGCATTTCTTAAACCTTCTCCAACTGCAAAAGTGAGACGGCGCTCATTCTCAGAATCATTAGACTGCTAGAGGGCCTCCATCACCTTAGAATTAAAAACCTGGTGAGCTTGGATCTTCCGAGACGTTATCAGCTGCGGGGCGGGAGTAGGGGGATTAAGTCTGTGGTCACTGTTGCTCATAGAGAGCAGTGCGTGGGGCCTCCGCGTCACTGGGCACTTCTTAGGCAGTTTCTCCAACTCACCACAACCAGGGAGTGTCGCTCCATTTTACAAATAGGCAAACTGAGTCTGGGGGAGGACAAGGAATGCTCTGCCTAGCACATTTTCCCCTGCTGTCTTCTGATCTGTGACTGTTTTAGGTCATCAGCTTTGTGGTTGTGGTCAAAAAAGAACCATCAAGCCCATGCGCCCACCAGGGCCCTTGGCACCGCTTCGGGACGCGTGAGCCTGGTTACTTACAGTCTTTGATGGCAGCCTTGGTCTCTTCAGTGTCAGTAAAGAAGGAGTAACCTGGGAAGGAAAAAGGAATCCATAAACCGTACCAGGCGATCCTGGTCTCCCCCTAGAAGGGGGGCTGCTGGGGAGAAGGGGAATACCCGTCTCCTCTGCGGGGTAGATTTTAATTCAGAAAGACTATTAGAGACCACCTGGGTCTCACTGGGCCACGCTGAAGCCACCTTTGAGAGAGGACAATCTTCTAGTTTTTAAAGGGCTCCGGGAGCGGGCTCTGGGGCCAGGCATTCCAGCAGCCTCGAGGATTGTCCAAGGGGGCCTGGGCCCTCACTGAGCTGGGCTGTGTCACTGCCCCCAGTGTGACCTCACTCAGCTCTGGGCAGCATGTGACAAGACTTCCACTAAATGAGTTCCCCTTCCCCTTCAGCTCTCAGGGTCTGTGATCTGCGAGGGGGCCTCCAGCCCCTTGGGGGTTTGAATGCCCTGACATGCTGGCCAACGGGGAAAATGGACATAGGAGGCCAGAAGGTGTGCAAGACCCACAGAGGCTATAATAAGAATTTGGGAGATTATGTCAGGGCCTCAGTTTGCTCCTCTGAAGAATGGGGTGGGCTGGGAGTGGGGATTAAGAGTCTCAAATCAAGTTACCATGTGGTGGCACAAGCCAAGGGACACCTCTTTTCTAGCTTGGTGTCTAGTAGGATTAACTTCTACTGACTGAGGGCCTGGAACAGGACACATTTGTGACTTTTCCCAGTGCTTTTCCCACGGGTTCTGGTCTGCCAGGGCTCCTGGGTGCACTCTGCCCAGAGGGCTGCCCGAGAACAGGTTGGAGGCCTGACCGATGAGGGACCAATTACACTCCCACCGTGGAAGCCACCCATGGCTCCCTGCCCTCCCTGCTGGCCTCTCCCTCCAGCGACCAGTGTCCCTGCATTTCTGGGCCTTGAATCCTACTGAAATACCTTCTGAGCCAGACATCACACTGGGCCCTACCACCACTCCATAACTCCCCCCAGAGTCCTATCCCATGCGGTCATAAACAGCCTAAACTAGGTAATCACTAGATCCCCATCTAATTTATTATACAAATGCAGATGCTTTTGAGAATGCAAGACAGCACTGATAGTAATTAGTCTGGGATACCAGGTGACGTGTGTCCTGGACACACTGGGACGCTGTAATCTCTGGTCACACATTCCTGCTTGAGGAACACTGAAGGACAGGTTTCAGCGTGGAGCAGCTCAGTGTGTAGGTAGTTCTACTCAACACGGTAAGTACCTGGCCTGAAATTCCTCCACTGGAGTTGGCCTGGGGACCCCAGGGATTCCTCAGAATAAGAAGAGACAAAACATGGCCTGTTGGAAAAACAACTGTGCTTGGCTTCTTTTGCGTGGGTGCTCAGGTCACGGCTCCAGGAACAGGGATTCGGGGGTGTAGCAAGTGTCCGGGAAGCGAGGTGCCCAGGCTGAGAGACCCCAGCACAGGGGCTGGGGGGGGTCTGAAGACAAACTTGACTGATGCAATGTTCGGCGAAAGCTGGCGGTACCAAGCTGCATCCTCTTTCAGGATGGAACATCTCCCTGCCCGTGGCCCAGGGATTCTCCAGCGAAGCCGTCAGGAGGTTCTGAATGGAGCCCTTCCCTGAGCTGCTGTGATTTATTCAGACTTTCTCCTTTTCACGGAGAGATCACTCTATGCCTTGGGTCACTGCTCCTGACAGGATGCTGTCGCTGGTTATAACAAAGCTAAGACTGGGCAACAATGGACAGCAGGTCTGTTGGTCCCTTCCTTGTCTCTGGTGGGTCATGGCTTCCAGGTCAGGAGCTGAGAAGTAAGTGCCCAGGGCCAGCATCTATAGTTTTCTTGCCCTTGGGGACCCATGATAGGGGGAGCAAAGGCAAAGCAAAGGATTTTAGAGTTGGAGGGTCCTCTGTGGTTTTCTGCCCAAACAGGTATTCCTGTCTCAGCATCCCATCAGTCAGGGGGGCTATTAGCCTGATTGATTATCTCTAGTGTTGGGGAGCTTCCTATCTGTAGTATCTTTCTGAAGCAGTCTTTCCAAAAAAAAAAAAAAAAGAGGCTAACTTTTAGAAAAGTCCTTCTTAAAATTGAATTGAGATGTGTTTCCTTTATTTTTTAAAGTATCTTCCCCATTGGTTATATGCATAATGACAAAAACAACCGCCATTTACTGCATTTGAGTCTTTACATGCTGCTCCAGGTCCTGTTTGATGGAGTCCTGTCACCTGCGAAGTTGTGTGTTATCATCCCAATGGACAGAGGAGGCAGTGGAAATTCAGAGAGGGCAAGCCCTTTGCCAGAGGACCTGTGGCTTCAGAGTGTGGGAGTCACGGTTGCAAGCCAGCTCCCTCCAACTCAAAGCACTTGCTTGGTCTTGACTTTCCACGAAGCAACTCTGTGTGCTGTGTGACCTTGGGGAAGTCACCTAATCGCTTGGGACCTTAGTTCCTGTATCTGTGACATGGGGACACAGAATTGTATGTTCTCAAACAAACCTTTCCAGTCTGAGAACACCCGGTGGTTCTGGTCTTGAGCGGCCTCACGAAATGTTAACTAATGCCACTGGCGCCACCTTCCGGCCGTTTGTTCCTTGCCCATTAGGCAAGCGACAATGAAATGGCAATCGGACTCCTCTGGAAACCGGGAGGGAAAGGGTCTATCTAGTTCATTTTCTTTTCCTCTTGCTTAATGCAAAGCCAAGCAGAACCCTCTTTCCCCCCATATCTTCTGGTGACGAATCTTAACAGAATACATTATTTTGTTGTATCTGCCTGGTTCCTGAATGTCTTTTTGGCGTTTCTTGTTAAGAAAGTACTCAACTTGCTTCCTTGTCACTTGCCCCCTTTGACCTACAGTCTCTAATTCTAGCAAACGGGAACTTTGAGGGATTGAGGGATTTGGGTTAAGGGGCTTTTCTAGTGCCTGAGACCCCGCGGTGTGAGTCTCACCGTGGGGAAGGACCTCGCGCGGTCACGTGGCCCCCAGGCCCCTCCCCCCGAGGCCCGGCCCCCGGGGCACTGACCTTGCGAGCGGATGTTCTGGAGGATGAAGTAGAGGTACTCCCCGCAGATGCCGGCCGCCTCGATGAACTCGTCCTGCGTCATGCTGCACAGCTGCGGGCCGCTGATGTTGAAGTGGCAGAAGGAGATGCAGCTGGCGTCCAGCTTGTACTGGTCGCAGCAGAACTGGAGCCATTCCCACACGTGGCGCTTAGTCCAGTACTCGGGGTGGACGGACGTCCAGTAGGAGTCGCAGGCTACAGCAGGAGAGAGGAAGTGAGGGGTCACGATCCCCAGGAAAGCTCCAGGGGGCCCCCTGGAGGAGGCTCCCCTTAGCTTACCATCCCCGTCCTGTGGCTGGGAGTTAAAAGTTAAAAAAAGCCTCCTGCTTTGGGGGCCACTGCAAAACCCAGAGGTCTTCCGGGCGCGCCTTGGGGCAGGAGACAAAAGGACCTGCGAGAAAACCTGTCATGGCTTGGCAGTGCCAGGGCTTGGAAAGATGGGAGACTAGAGGAGAAAGGGAAGAAGGATGCCCTTCAGCGGTTGGGTTTCAGACAGCAGGGTGTCCAGAGCACAGTCTGTGGAGCCTGACAAGCCTGGGTTCAAACCCAAGTTGGGCTGCTATTGACCCAGACAGGTCCAGAGACAGAAAGCCTCAGTTTCCTCTTCTGTACAATGGGTATGATATGCCCAAGTCACAGGGCTGTTACACAGTTTGGAGTGGACCTGTATAGGCTGTGTAGTCCCCAGAAAACTCAACCAATTCAAGCGTTACTAAGTGCCTACTGTGATCAACTTAAACAGTAGCCCTGTTTTAATTTATCTTACATTTTTAATCAGACTTTCATATGCATGTGAACGAAGGGTCAGTACTCCCGCCAGGGTGGTTGAGGTCAGTGTTGTTGCCTCTTCCTGGTGGGTGAGGAGACAAGGGGGCCGCCTCTCTTCTTGCTTGCTGGTCGCTGGCTGGAGCTGGCTTACTAGCCCGTGGGGGGCCCATTGTGGCCAATAGGGTCTCCTGAGAAAATAGGGTAGCCATTCTCCAGGCTGGTCTCCACTTTCATCTACTGATTTCTGGCTTGAGTAAACCTAGGGACCTTTGACATTCCTGGTATTCTGATGAGGGATGTTTATGAGCCTTGAAATTCTTCCACCCTTGGTCCTAGCTGAGCCCCCACCAGAGATGGCTATCGGTGTGCAGCAGTTGGAGGACACACTTTATTTCTTTTCATGGAAAGGTTTCACCAATCTCCATTCCCTCCTCTCTCCACTTCCACCGCCTTGTTATTTTCTTTGGCACGTGAAGAGGGCCATGTTGTTTCTGGAAGCCAAAGGGCCTAGAGGATTCGGAGAAACGCCCGGGTCGGGGTGGGCACTGACATGAGGAGGTGTTGCTGGCAGGCTCCCTTCCCCTCAGCTCTTTCCTTTGAAGCTCACCCACAGAGCAGGCTTTGTGTGCGGCTCCCTCTGGAAGGAAGCCAGAGCCAGAGCCAAGCACAGCCGGCTCTCCTCACCAGGAAAGGCCTTCCCACAGCCTTGGGGGCTGAGAGGAAAATGGCTGTTCTCACTACATGGAGGGCAAAGAGAGCCAGCATCATGGGGTGCTATCTGGTTATGGGGTGTTTCTATGGTCCTGTCCTCAGAAGAAGGGTACAGAGGTGAGGCTGACAAAGGTGTGGAAGGCCTGCTTCATCTGGCCTCATCATTCCCTCAGGATTGCTTCTGGCCCAGAAAAAGGCCTCAAAATAACTTCTCCTAATTCCTACTCATCCTCAAGGCCACAGCTCACTCCCCCATGTCAGGAAGATCTCCCATGCCTGCACAGCCTCCTCAGGTGTCCTTCTCAGAAGGATTCATTCCTCACTCCCCCTCCCCAAACTGTGAACTCCACAGGGCTGGCCAGATCTGCTTTGCTTACCCTGGGTCAGGAGTGCTTGGGGTGCCCAGTGAGTGAAACCAACTGGCCAAATGACCAAGGCTTATTATCCCCACTTTATAGTTGAGGAAAGGAGGTTCTGAGGGATTATGTGACTCTACAGAGGCCACATGGCTAGTGTGGGGTAAGGTCCACACCAACTCTTCCATCTTTAAATGTGAGAATTTTGTGTCCTATCATGCCTCATTATTCTTGGTTGAGGAGGACCAAGTTGGACACACATCTACAAGACTGATTAAAAAAGATTTGGATAAAGCCATATACACACACAAAGTTATATATATATAATATATATAATATATATATTATATATACATATACACAAATAAATAAATTTAGGTTACAGAGCGTTTAAAAAATCAGAAAAAGGATGAGACACTGATGATGACAAGGTTGCAGCCTCAGTGATGATAAGAAGACCCTGTTGCTACTTGGAAGAGGTAAACTCAGGGCAAATAAAAGAAGGGGTTCTGCACCCACAGAATATGTTATCCTTAATAGATTGTATTACCTGGAAATACAAGTGCTTTTCTCAGTGCATCTAGCATTTGTAACATAACCAAAACACTTGGGAGAAGCTGAGCGTGCAACCCTCCTGCCGGTGTGTATGTGTTGGGGATGAAGCACTTGGCCCCGCCCGGGCGCCTTAATCTAAACGTCTGCAGGCCACTAGTAAGCACAGTCTCAGTGAGCTCCTTTGAAGTTGGAAGTAGGTCAGAACACTTGTTCAGGGGCCAGCTACACTGGGAGGAAGAACTGAGCAGGTAAGGGAGTTTTCAGCAATTCTGGGGGAGGGGGTGGAGTTGGGGAATTGTCACAAGTGATGCTATAACTTGGGATGTATTTAAATTCAGAGGGAGGGCTTAAGCCTGTAGAGCATGGGGGGCACACCCAAATGCCCACACAGTCCACGGAAGGTGCTTAGAATAGAGGCATGCATGCAGTAAGTGCTCATTAAATACCATCCATGTATACTTGTTAATATTGGGGCTACCCATACAATGACTTTATATTTTCTCAAGTATTTCTTGTGTGTGTGTGTGTGTGTGTGTGTGTGTGTGTGTGTGTGTGTAGGTCAGCTGTTTTGTTCCCTTCCAGAGATTTGGGTTTATTTTCTTTATGAAAATTGAGGAAGTTATATTCTAAACAAAGCTAATTTGTCCTTGAATGGCCAACATGAGTTAGGCAGTCAATACTGCTCAAAATGTGGGGATACTGGCAAGTCTGTGTGGTTTTGTAAAATGCCTGATGCTCAGGACACACATGAGACCCATGCTTCTGACACTGGGGTGGAGGGATGGGGGCTGATTCCCATCCCCCTCCCCCTAGGGTGGACAGAGGGTGCCAAGGGTAACTGAACCCACATGATTACTGCCTGTGTATCTCCCGTGGAAATGCCAGAGAGTGGGTCTGGTATTCCACAACTTTCATTCTTTGTTAATAGACATATGTGGTCTTCTCAGTCTTAGGCAAAGTGCTCTTAAGAAAACTCTAGGTGAGTCCCTTTGTCATCTCTTCCAAATGGACTGCTGCCCCTGAGCCCTTCCTATGTTGACCAACACTGTTCATTTTGGGGGAGCCTCCCCTGAAGCAAAAATGTGGGGGAGAGTTTCACTTTTCTTATGACAACAAAATAGGTATGCAGCAGAATGCAAAATCTGTTAAGACTGGAGACTGTTGTTTGAGTAGTTTGAGCTCTGAGTTAGGTCCCCAGACCCTCTGCAGGAGAACTTGGTCTTTCTCCTCTGCTGATCAGGGAGCCTCCATGGGAGGCTTTGTGAAGCTAAATGAACCTGCCAGCTTCCAGAATTCACTCATACTCGTCTTCCCCACCCTCCATTCCATGGTTCCACTGAATGACATGAAGAGGAAGGATGTGGAGGAAGGGACCCGGGAGGAAGTTGAGGACCGTGTGCAGTTAACTGAGCATGGAGTGGGGAATGGACCTCCCTGATTTGCAGTTCCACGTCTTCATCGTATTAGCTGTGAGATCCTAACAGTTTCCTAACTTCCCTGGACCTGTGCTTCCTTCTGCAAAACAAGAATAATAGTGCCTACCTCGTAAGAAGTTTGCTGTGAAAAGGAAAAGAAATGGTACATGTAAAAAGCATAGCCCAGTTATCTGGAGGACAGTAAGCCTTCAGTATAAGTCACCTGTAATTTGTTACTATTTTGGGACTGCATTTGTTCTTGGGGAAATGAGGCCTTTCCCCCTCTAGAAGCCTCGGTCTAGCTGAGCCACAAGCAGAACAAAGCAAGCTCAGGGCTTGGCGTGGGGAGGGGGGCAGACAGTCTGGGTCAGAGGAGGCCCAAGTTAGACAGCCTGGACCATAATTAGTGTGATTTATTAGCATAGGGAGTTGGAAAAGTTTTTTGCCTGGGGCCGCACTGGAGAGAGCTGACGAGTAGACTGGGTAGCACGGGACATCATCAAACTGTGGCTTTGTCACAGAAAGGAAGGATTTTATGGGGGGGGGGGAGCCTGAAATGAAAAACTGCTTCTAGGTTTCCTCCCAGAGATGGTCAAGCTCCATCCAGTAGCCTTTCTTGGCAGTCCTTCCAAGCCTTTGGAATGATTTAGACCATGAGATGGTGGAATGGGAGAGAAACCCGGAGTAGTGTAAGGAACTGGGTGGAGAAGAGACTGGAAAGACTGGTGGGGATCAGCACAGAGCTGTGGCCCGGGGCATGTGGGATTGGGAAGGCACAGGGACCACCAAGCCCCGAGCGGTCCCAAGGCCACAGCTGCCTAGAAGGCTCAGGGGTGTGCGGGGTGGGCTGATGGTGGTGAGCACTGAGATTTCTCTCTAGGGCCACTCCCAAGATGTGACCAGTGCATGGGCCCACCTCATGCTCTTCAATGATTTTGTTGATTTATCTGGTTTTGATTTAGAGATTCTTAGACTATTCTGCATGAGCTCTTGGACTTTTATACCCGGCACATGAATCTTGCTGAGAAAAGCCCATGTGGGACCCAAATGCCTCGCCCCCTGATCTTCTGGATGTTAATACCCAAAAGGTTTTGTACCTTTTTAAATAAAGATATTTTTTTAAAATAAAGTTTCCCATGGTGTAGCAACAGCTGACATATTTGTGGAGTGCCTAGGACATGACAGTTAGCGGGCTGTCCTCTGTGCTCATGTGACCTCCCCCCAACAGGCCACCAAATCTTCTGCAGAAGTGACAGAGCCAGGGGTAGATCATATAGGGGTTTCCCTGCTCCTGCAGCTCGGCCTTAGTGCCTTCAATGTGCAAGAGCCTTGCTTGACGGCGGGGATGGAGAGTGGGAGCTGGAGCCCGGCCTTCTGAACCATCACCCCAGGTCCCTGAGGGACCTCTCAGGAGCCCCTGGAATGGTCCTAATCTAGAAACCTCTGCTGCAGACAAAGTGGAAACCAGAATCCAAAGCAGAGATGCATCACATGTCAGTGTGGTCCCCTTCGCAAACGGGAAGGGTGTGTGTGTGTGGGTGTGTGGAGGTTCAGGGTGAAGGGCCAGAAATGAGGTAGGAGACCAGGGGACTCCATGACTTGTCAGAACTTGAGTGGAGAAGTCATCTTTAAAAAGTATCAGACGCTTGCCAAATCCAGGCAGCCAGCCCTGCACACTGTGATAAAAGTTTTCCAGTTATTGAAAATTCTTTATTTTAAGAGAGCAGAAGGGAAGCCCTGGGGGAGTTAATGAAATTCTAGAGTATTTTGCAGTCTGTGACCGGCCTCTCCACAGCCTCGCAGGGAGGCCACGCAGAAGGCCTGCTTCCGGGAGCAGGTCAGAACCCCTGTGGTTAGTGTGTGGCGGGCCCGGATTTGGGGGCGGTCTGCTAAGGCCATTTGGAAAGGTTGTGAAAACAACTGGTTTTCCTGACTAAGTTGATGATTCCTCCCTGCCCTCTTGTAGACATGGTGGTCTAGTGGGCACATCATTCCTTTCTCCCTTTCTTTCTCTTTGGTCTTAAAGTATCTAAGCTATCACATCCTGAATTGGAAAGGATGGGACGGGGAATTTGCTGCCTTGGTTCAATAGGAAAAATGAAGAGAAGAGAGACAGAGCTATTTTTCCACTACTGGGGGGAGTCGTGAGGTGTCCCTGGCAGTGCTGGGCCCCCACCAAGTGCCTGGTATTCTGCAAAACACTTGCCATGTGGTACGCCAGGCCTCCCGACTCTGGGTGGCTGATGCTGTTCCAGATGGGAAAGTATAGCTCAGAGTCATTAAGAAACACCTGCCAAGATCACAGCACCAGCGGTTGGGGCAGTGTCAGCCTGAGGAACCCAGACTCAGACAGGAAGCTGCCACCAGGACAACTGTGAATTCAAGATGGAATCTCCTTGGGGCTGGAGGAATGCCTCACTGGCCACAGACCGTGGGGAGTTTGCAGAGCAGTGTTCTGAGGCAAATCTGCTGTTCCCTGCTGCCTCCCTGTCACTGAAGACTCTGTGAGAGACGCTCTCACAGACACATCACCTCTCTCAGAAGGAAAATACAGAGTCCCAGCTGGGCACTCTTCCCATGCCGGGTGGTGGTTCTGAAGAGAGCCACGGCCTACAGGGCCCACCCAGTGCCCAGGCAGCTCTCAACTATCCTGTCACATCCAACTTCTCTCCACCTTTAGTAGGTGAGAGACATTCAGCTCCTTCGGGAATCCAGGGAACCAGGTGGCAAGTCAAAGCAGGGCCCTTCCCTCAGGGAGGGTTACTCCTGCAGGATAGTTCATGCCTTGCTGGGACTTTGTCTTCTCTCACTGGGTGTGGGAGAAGAGGGCTGCGTCTGGGATGCAGGAACCAGGGAAGCTTCTGGAAGGGGTCTTAGCAATGCCCTGGTCTGACCCCTCATCAGACTGTTGGCAATGCAGGGGCCACAGACTGGAGAAAGTCGTGTCCTACTGATGATCACCATCCTACTGATGATCACTTCCGTTAACCTTTGTTTTTGTGGTTGTTGTTTTTACTGCAGTAAAATAGATCTAGAATTTACCCTTTTAACTCTTTTTAAGTTAAATTTAAGAGTTTAGTGGCATTAAGTCCCTTCACTGGATTGTGCCAACTGTCACTTCGGCCCGTCACCAGAACCTTTCCATCTTCCCAAACTAAAATTAGTCCTTCATTTTTAAATGCCCATGTGTGCTTGTCCTGCCCCTGACTGTGTCCCAGACATTTCCCCCATATTAACAAACCACGCTTATCACCATTCTACGAGGCAGGCGTTACTGCCCTCTCCACTTTATAGATGAGAAAACTAAGGCATGAGAAGTTACAGTGTAACATTTACAGTTAATAAATCTCCAAGCCGACTTTGCATTTAGGCTGTCCAGCGACAAAGTCTGAGCTCTCGGTGACAACAGAAACGGCTCCAATGCCTGGAACACTTCCTGGGGCAGACAGGCCATCCCTCCTGCCACCTCTCCAGCTGCCACCTCGCAGAATGGGCAGGAAGAGAGGGTTCCCAGGATGGCAGGTGCCGGCTGTGCATGTATGGAGAGAAGGGCCTTCTCCCTGGGCCCTGCCATCGTGGGACGTAGGTGGAGACCATGGGGACACAAAAGCCTTCATTTTCCTCCTTTAAACTTAACCTCAGCCAAATATTGAGAGCCAGAAATAGAGGAGATTCTTCATCCTCTTTCTGGGAATCACAGTGTTTCTTAGGCCTAACGGAGAATTGGACTATGTATCTGGCTGACTCAGAACCCTTTGCATAGGGTGGGAGACACACTGTGCGCGTGCGCAGCTGCGCTGGTGGTGCGAACAGGTGCGAGCCTGGATTATGGATGGAAGCGCCTCAAGTGTGTATGTGACGCCCTGGCCTCTGGCCTGGAGGGAGGGGCTTCTTTCTGCTGGGGGGCATTTTACAGTATCCTCAGAGGCTTGGCCTCTCCCGGGCCCGCCTACCTCCTGCCCCCAAGTGTGGGCCATGCCAAGCCGGGTCGCACAGGCTTACGCCCCGGGAGGACTGACAGCTGGATTAGGACTTGCGTCGTACACCCGCCCTCCCTGCGAGCTCTCTGCCAGGTCTGCTGTGTTGTGCAGTCACCCGAGCACCTGAGGACAGAGGCCCTCAGAGAGATGCTGTGGCAAAGCCCAGGTGGCCCCCCTCTGGCATGGGATTTGCACAAGGCCCTGTGCTTCCTTTGTAGGTAGAGAAGACTGCTGAGAGAGGAGGAGGGCTGGGAAGGGAGGCCTGGTGGACAGCGTGGGGATTCATATCTGTGGAGCACCTGCTTCGGGCCAAGCTATGTATTTTACCCAGTTTGGCTCCCTTAATCCTCACAGTGATTCTCATCATCCCTGCTGTAGGGATAAGGAAATAGAAGCTCTGAGAAAAACAGTAATATTAATATCAATAACCACAGGGTAACATCATTTAGAAGATGACCATGTGGGATAGTTAAGAGTACAGGTGCTCAAGTCAGCTTGCATGAAACTTAACTACCGTAACACCTCGGACAAGTCATTGACCTCTCTGTGCCTCAGTTTCTTCATCCATAAAAGAGAAATAATAACTATTCATTTCTTGTAGGGCTGCTATAGGGACGAGACGGGTTTTTGGCACAGGGCCTGAACCATTGCTCGTATTCAGAAAATGTTAGCTAAAACCATGATGATCAAGCAATCACAGCATACTAGGCTCTGGGCTAAGAGTTTCTTTCCACTACATTGCTTAAATACAATAACTCCAAGAGATTGATTCTGTTAGTAAAACGAGGCTCGAAGATATTAGTAGAGTCCCCCAAAGCCACAGAGCTGGGAAGAGGTTGGGGTGAGGTTTCTGGCGCTTTTCTCCCTGCAGAAGCTGCCCCTCCTGCTGCCCACATCTCCTCCAGTCCTCTGCCCTGAACACCGGTGAGAGCTGGCACTTTCAGGTCCCCAGCTTGGCCTTGCCGCCTCCTAGAGTCCAGCGGCACCGCCTGCCCCGGCTCTTCCCAGCTCAGATGGGCTTTTCTGGAATTACGCACCTGTCTGATGCTCAAAAGCAGGATAATACTCTTCATTGCTGAACAAATCAGTCCAAGACATCAGGGGGTCACAGAAGGACGTGTTGGGCAGGAAGGCACTGTGTGTCACCGAGTCCAGCATCACCCTACGACGGCAGAAGAGGGCTGTGAGGAGGCAGACGGGGGCCACACTGCAGGAGGCCCCTGCGGGGTACACTTGGTTTTTAATAACAAGCACACGGCTTCCTAAGAACTGGGCGGCCCGCTAGTGCTTGCCACAACGATGCTATTCAATCCTTGCCACATCGTGTGACATTCGTACATCTGTCCCTGTCTTATATACAAGAAAATCTAGATAGTGGGGTTGAGACAGTTGCCCACGTAACATGGCCCATAAGTGGTAAAGCTCAGGGCTTGATATGGAGGTTCTTAGGATGCCTTGCTGTCTTTCATCTGACCCCTCCACTCTGCCTTATAACGGTAGCCATATGTTTCTGAAGGCTGGGCAAGTGTTGCTATATGTTAATACACCCCTGAACCCTTACCCCCAATTCTGAAATCCACAAGCTCTGAAAAGGAAAGTATGGGTGTGTATATGTTTGCACACTTATTTCCCACAACACAAGACAAAAGAAAATGAAAACCAGTCCTAAGTTAATGTTCTGTAGTTTTATATACTGTTACATGTATATTACACTCATACATCTATATTCAGGCCTATAAACCTTGCACTAAACATACACAGACACACACACACACACAAGTCTATATATACAAGTACACCCATATGCATTATACATATGCTATATAGTTCTGTAATTATAGTTATAAGTTTATTTATTCTACTAGATGAATATTCATATGGACACATATAATACATATGATTCCTAGAAGGAATGCCCTGAGAAGAGGATTCTGTATCCTGCAGTATATACATATAGGGTATAACCTAAATACCTGAGGAATTCTGAATTCTGCAGCACATCTAGTCCTAGGGTTTGGGTTCAGACAGTGAGGACCTGTGATAGTTGGAACATATACTCACTACACTTTGTGCTCTGTCCTGAGCACTTTACAACTTTGTTGTCATTATTCATGGTCTCTTCGGAATGAACTCTGAGACAGGTTCTTTTCAGTGATGAGGATGGATGCTCTAAGATTTTAGGTCACATGCCCCAAACCACCTGATTCGCAGATGGTGGAGTTTGGGTAACAACTCGGATTTATTCATTTAAGATGTCATGATCCTTTATCATAGGGCTCTCCTCCCTGCATACACTGGTGAGGAGGAAGATTTGGGAGAAGGTGTCTGGTTGAGGTTGGAAAGAGGGCAGAATGGAATGGGCTTGGGACCCTCACTCCCATACATTCTTGCCCACGCTGGTCTCATCTTTTCAGTTTGTTGCTTCCTATATTCTCACAATTCAGGAAAAAAAAAAGAATTCATGTCTAGTAGAGTAGAAGGATTGTTTTGCTCAAATTCTCTTTTCTGATGATCACGATCATATTGTTGAGATACGGTGTTTCTACCCCCATTTTGCAAAGGGGGCTCTGCAGCTCAAGGTCACACAGCTAGTAGGTTAAATGTCAGAACAAAGACTGAATTCTGGATCTTGGGATATTAAGCATATAGAAGTTTCAGATGGAAGGGGTCTCAATCATCATCTAGTTCACTGTTTTGCAAATTTTAATCATTTGCCTACCATCCCAATAATTTACTTACTACACTAAAAAAAAAATCTTTTTTTTTAATGCAACTACATTTATTTAAAAGGAAAACTTTGTATCAGCACTATAGATGGAAAGTCTGTCTCCATTTATTTATTTATTTATTTGACAGAGAGAAACACAGCGAGAGAGGGAACACAAGCAGGGGGAGTGAGAGAGGGAGAAGCAGGCTTCCTGCCGAGCAGGGAGCCTGATGTGGAGCTCGATCCTGGATCTCCGGGATCATGACCTGAGCTGAAGGCAGTTGCTTAACCAACTGAGCCACCCAGGGGCCCCTAGTCTGTCTCTTTTTAACATGCAGAAAAATAAAGACATAGGATTTCAATAAGTTGGTCCACACGTCACCTAAATCAGAGGTCGGGAAGCAAACTGCGACTTACAGGCCCAGTCCAGCCCACCACTTATGTTTGAATGGTCCGCAACAGAAAATGATTTTATATTTGTAAATAGTTACATAGGAAATGGTGATATAAGTACCCACCTACTATAATTGATTTTGCCCTTTGGCCTGTATATCCTAACATACTAACTACCTGGGCTTTGGAATGAAAGTTTGCCTGCCCCTGACGAGATCTATTTCCCATATCATGAGTGCTGTAAATGCCACATGTTGGAAAGTCCAGAGTTGGTCCAATCTTTCCCTTCACACCATTGTTGTATAGTTGTGTAACTTGCTCAGGGTCATACAGCCAATGGGTGTCAACATTATTTTGTAGCAAGTTCTTAAGGTTTCTGAATTTGGGATCATTTGCTTCCTTTTCTAGAAACACTCACAGTCACGTCTGCCTACAGACACATCCCTAGCACACTTACTTATCAGATGGAACCCCAATACCGAGAAGGGCAGGGGTTGTGCGATTCCAGAAGCAAACAGCAATTCTTTGGGGGTGCTTACAAATCTACCATCATTATCTTCATCAAATGTGCATGAGAGCTACACTCCTGTTATAGAGAAATAACCAAGTTCAAATTCACACACTCTAGCCCCCTTTCTGGGCCATCACTGGAGAGTCACCAGACCCCACTGAGAAGCCTCCTTTCTGGTGCCCAGAGAGGGTTAACCAGCCCGGTGGATTATCATGTTCATGGATCTCCCCCTGGGAACCATATCAAACAGAGGTCAAGGCTGCCTGAGTCTGGACTCTGATTTTCCCACGGATTGGCTGGTTTTATATCCTGAGAGGGAGGTAGGGTGAAGAGGGATGGGGGTGGGAGGTTATGAGGGAGGGAGGGGCCCCTGGAGCCCAAATACCCCTTTCTGCATTTTGGACTTGACCTCAGAAAAGCTCCTGTAAGTGAGGGCTAAAGGTAAAGTGTCAGAAAACTGAGGAAGAAGATGGCTGACTTCTGACATGACCTTCATGGGGGTGTTGGGAGAAAGGAGGGTGTAGTTCACATGGAAGAAAACAGAACTGTCCCCAGGTCTTCCCCATCATTTAGAAATCCTCCAGGTAAAAAACCACAATGGCAGGAGTGGGCACTTGCTCACTTAACACCTGACATAAATAGTTCTCAAAAATCATTTGATAAATTGAATTAGATCATCAAACATTAGGAATATTTCATATCAATAGGATATTTACTTCTTTTAAGAATTTCTTCTCCCCTTTACCCCAACCTACTCACTTGACCTGCAATCTCCCTACTGCTGTATCTACACAGCGCCAGATCTGAGTCCTTTTGGTAATCTCTTCAATGAGGAATTATATCCATTGAGTTTTCTTAAAGGACTTTCTCAGGTATACCAAGGGCTATTTTTTTTCCCCTTGTAATTACTTTTTGCTTCTTGGGAAAAATATGTCTTTTATAAAAGCAGCAGATTTATGTTTTATTTTATGCTGTTACAGTTGGAGAGCATGTTATTAACTCTGGGCTTTTCACAAAAGCCGATGACCACTTAGCTAGCATGTGCCAAGTGTGAGAGTTCAGGAATAATGGTTGCTTTGTATTTAGTCGCTTAGCTTCCTAGGCCCTTGAAAGTCCTTGAAATAACTGAACATTTTAGCTCTTAAGAGTTTATTAATGTAGATGGAAAAAGGTGAGGGTCAGGGGAAAGAACCAGCTGTTTGGAGCCCCATTTCTCAGCCAGTACATTGAGGTCCGGCAATATGTCGGCCCAGGCTTGAAGTTTAACTGGCATTCCCAATGGGGGGGGGGGCGCGACATGGACCCTAGAGGGGAAAAATTGATTCTTGGGGCTCAAAAAATCTTAGACATTATTATGTCTCATGACCCTCTAAAGGGCCATAGTACATAAATGATGGGGGGTAGTCACTATGATAAAATTATTCAAAAAACCTCCTTAGTTGGGAACAACAATGAAAAAATGGTTGCGGAGCATTGGTTAGCAGCGGGACAAGAAGGGAGATCCAGGCAGGGTCCTAGGCCTGCTGTCTAGGGCACATGTTTTTGTGTTTTGAGGGGCTGGTGGTTTGTCATCCTGGAAAGACCCCTGGCTGGGAGTCATGATTCTTCCTCTTGTGCCTCTACTCTTTCTTTACAAAATGAGCACACTGGTGAGGGGACCCCAAGGTGTGTCCTGGCTCCATGATTTTCTCCAGATGTCCACGTGCACGGCCCAGTACATCCAAACACGAGCACACACATACGTATACACGTCAGTTAAGCTCTCTAAATTGCAGTCGAATCCAACCACTACAAATGGAGATTAAATTTTAGCTCCCCAAAGGCCCCCTGATTTCCTCTTCCCCCTTCCCTCCCATGCCCACCACTTTCATCAGTGGGCCCTGGACATTCTTTGTCTGGGCTAGCCTGGTCCCTTAAGCGCTCTGAACCCTCACTCGCTGCCCATCCACACCCCCACGGCTGTTGGAATCAGTTCCCCCAAACACCACCGTAGCTTCTGAGTAAGCAAGAAAGGTTCGAGCACAATCCTACAAGGGAAAGGAATCCGATGGGTTCCATTCCACACGCAAGAAAGGCTGGCTGCCGGGACCTTTTGGAATGAGACAGTGATGGGGGGGAAGCTCGGGTCCCCGATGTCTCTCCCCTGGCTTCCTAACCCCTCTGCGAGCCGGCTCACTCACCAGGTGTGCGCAGGGAGGGTCCACACAGTCAGAGGGACAGGCCTGTGGGCTTCTTGCTCCCACAAGAGTCAGTGGCAGCGGTCACAGGTGTGGTGCCCATGGCCTAATCAACCAGGCACCTCTGCTCAGCCTTCCAGGGAGAGGGGAAGGAGAAAACCACCCAGGCTTGGCCAGTTCACCAGAGGAGGAAAATTCCTTCCTGACCCTGGCAGAGATCATCAACTTCACTCTGGGCATGTGACCAAAAATCCACCCAATTAAGCATCTACACATTGGTTGTTTATGCACCATAAGGCCACGAGGATGGAAACCATGGAATGGGGAGCCAAGAAGGGACTTCCTTGATCCCACCATCTGGGCAGTCCCACGGGGAAGAAGTTTTTCCTCCTCCAAAGCCTCAGTGACACCTAAGTGTCCACTGGGTCCCGAGGCCTGGGGGCAAAGCAGGGTCAATTTCCCACACTTTGGACTTCCCTAAGGAGAGACACATGGAGGGAAATCTCGGTGGGTTATTTTGACACTTGCAGTTAAAGAAATGGGGTGCTTGAATATTTGTTCTGAGAGAAAGCAGAGCAGCTGCGAGAAGGGACTTGCTCTTGTCTTGCCAAATGACTCTTCATTTTCTTGTTTAGAGAGCTTGCTACTTTGTCCTTAGTTGTTTCTCCAAAGGTGTGGCAAAGACCCGCAGCAGGTGAGCCACGCGGTTTACTGGGGGAGGGGGAGTTCTGATGCAAAGCTCATCCACTTTGGATGAAATCCTTGAGGGGTTAAATCCTACCTCTGCCACCCACAAAGACAAGGGACATGGGACACTAGGTGTTTTACTTCTCAGCCTGTCAGAATTCTTTTGTTTCACACACAGTGCGGTCTATAAAAACCCATGCTCTTTTCTGAGCTTATCTTTAAAATGGGATCTTAAGGGCGCCTGGGTGGCTCAGTGGGTTAAAGCCTCTGCCTTTGGCTCAGGTCATGGTCTCAGCGTCCTGGGATCAAGGCCCGCATCCGGCTCTCTGCTCAGCAAAGAGTCGGCTTCCGCCTCTCTCTCTGCCTGCCTCTCTGCCTACTTGTGATCTCTCTCTCTCTGTGTGTCAAATAAATAAATAAAATCTTAAAAAAAAAAATAAAATGGGATCTTAATATGCTACCCTCAGGATCTCCCGAAGATTTCATAAAATCAGATCATATATATAAGAGTCTGGGCACAGTACACTGATGCCTATGCTAAGGCAAGGGAGAAGCAACTGTGGTCAATATGTCAAAAAGGTCCCTACTCTCGTGACTGCTGAGAAAAAAAGACAACCAAACCGTGAAAGTGCCTGCCTAGAACACCTTGAATCATGAAAAACATTCTCAGAGACAACACGAGGACAAAGAATTCAGCCTCCACTCAGAGGAAGAGATGACCCCTCTCCCAGGGTCTTTAAACTAGACTAAAACACGAAGCTATGTTCCCTAAATCACTTTACCTTTCTGGGACCCAGCTTCCTCATCTGTAAAACGAAGAGGCTGTACTTAATGACTTCTGACATCCTTTCCGGCTTGTAAAATGTTTAGTCCATTCCAACATGGGTCCCTTTCTTCAGGTGGAAAGGGGGCATGTGCTACCCGTGGCGGCCAGCAGGGGGCAAAGGCACACAAACCCTGCTTACTGCAGAGCCTTGGAAAAGGTCTGAGAATACAGTGGAAAAAGCCTAACCATTGCTTTTCTGGAAGCCGTCTATACTGAGAGGTATGAGAGGACAAAATGGTATGAGAGGACAAAAAAGGGTTTCTTTTAAGCTATTATGTATGGACAAATTCCTGAAAAATGTCCCAAACTGTAACAAGGCAGCTCTCTGCTCTGTATCAAGGGGGAGCCCTGAGCAGAAGGGGGAGTTTGGCCAGGGGGCTGGTGGGCTTTCCTTGACACTGACTATTTTGGGGTGCAAAATCTAGCTCCTGTTCCTAAAGACAGTTTTAGGAATGGGCAGAGATTTCGGTGCCTGTACATAATCTCTCTAGTTGCCCTTGTTTAGCGCATGGAGGTGCCCGGGGAGGGGGTGGCTAGGCAGCCCAAGGAGGCAAAAATGACTGAGGCAAGCACTTAAATCCCCGACGAGCTCCCAGGAGGCACTGTGTCTGATGGAACTGGCAGTGGGGGGTGGAGAGGTGGGGTGGCGATTGGAGCTGGAGACCGGATGAACAGACCCAGGCCCCAGCCCGGGGCTCTAAGCCCTGACGCCCCTTACAATTCATCGAAAAGAGCAAAGAAAAGGTGCTTACGTGAGGACAGCGGTGGTGGGTGACTAGGTCCAAAGAGGAGGCTTTCAAGGCAAGAGGAGGCAGGCGCTCCCCGCACCAGCGCGCGGTGGAAATACGGGCACCTGTAGCCCTTGTGATATAAGTAACACCTACCGACAGGTCCGTTCGGTTTTTCAGGTTTACGCACAGCCCCTTTGATGACGGTGACACACAGTGTGACAGGGCTCCTTGGAGGGGGGAATGGTTCTCACATGCAGAAAGTTTACCTTTATCCTGTTTTTGTGCCCAGCTCACTAACACCCCCACCCCCCCTCTGCCCGCCCCCGCCCGCCCTACCCCCTTTCCAGGGGACTCAGTAAACAAGATGAGAGTTCTTGCCTCTGGGAGCCTTGCTGGAAGTGCCCTACGTTTGCTGGGAATTCTTGTTGGTGAGAGCTGGAGGGGAAACTCGCCGTCCAGCCCCGGTGCCTGTCGCTGCTGCCTCCCTCCTGGGCTGGCGGCGTCCTGCACTTGTGGAAATCCCGGCATTCTCTCTGTGTCCCCTCCATGCGTGTGGCACAGCAGGGGCCAGATGGGGCAGGGGTTAAGAACACTGGCCCTGCAGCTAGGTGGTTTGGGATTCTAGGTCTGTCATTTTCTAGCTTGTCACCTTGAGGAAGTTAACTGGCTAGCTGATAACTAATGCAAATGAGAGTGCCTACCCACTGGGCTGCTGGGGGTCACAGGAGGTAATGAGAGAGAAGCCCTGAGGAAGCCCCTTGTGAGCTGTTTTCCTCCAGGGAGCATTAATGAGAAACCCCCTTCTCTACCACTTCTTCCAGCCTGTGCCTTGCAACTCGATGTGGGCAACTGCCAGCATGCAGGAACAAGTGGGGCCTTTCCTCTACTTTGTCCCTCAAAGCCATCATTTACTTGTTTAACTTCTAACATCTTTGGATGCAATGAGCCACCGGGAGGCTTTCTTCCTTCCCCTGCCTTATGGACGGAGAGACGAAGAGGCTTAGCGGCCACTCGGGTGTCTGCAGCTCTGAGGCTCGGGGCCTGATTTCTGTGGCGGGGCTCGGGTGTCTGGCTGGGAACTGCCTGCTTTGTAGTATCCCTCCACCCTCCTCCCGCCCCAGAGTAGAAACCTAATTTAGCCTGTGAAGTGCGGTGTCCCCGGTGGCCGATGGGACAGCCATTTATAACCCCATGCCGCTCTGCCACGTGCTCCCAGCTCTCCTGGGCAGCCCAGACACTGTGTCCAAGCTGCAGACTCGAAGCTTTAAAGTGAGAGCAGGGACTTGTTTGTTAGGTTTTCTTGGGAACTCTGGGCACCGCTACAAATGCACAAATAAAAACACACTTCGTTGGCAGAAAACAAAAAGCAGTTCACTGGAGGACTCAGGGTGTCATGGAAAAATTGCTGAAGGAAGATACGGCCACACTGACTTGCTGTGTAACCCAGGCAAGTCCAGCAGTCTCTCTGGGCTTATTTCCTCCCGGGGGTGGGGGGTGGGGCGTGGAGGGAGAAGGCGGGGTTTGGATTAGAGTCATAATCTTCAAATTCATGGGGACAAATCCTGGGAAACTCCAGGAATTCTTGGGAGGGAGGCCTCAGGAGTGCTGCTGGGGATGGGAGGTCAGGAGCCCAGGCGATCAAGCTCTAGACCTCTCTTGTCCCTGATTCGAATGAGAGCACCTCAGCTTTTATATAAATCTCCAGGGTAGGGTTTCCTTTGAACAAAAGAATCTGCACTGAAAAAGAGTTCGCAAAGAACTGGATTAGATGGTCTTTGCGATCCTTAAGCTCTAAAATGCTGTGGTTTGCCTCTTGCTTCTTGGTATCTAGGGAACCAAGATGGTCCTACACACCACATTCCCTGTCCGGAGCACTTCCCACCTTGTCACTGGTTTCTGAAACGTTTCTTACGTTCGATCTGGTCTCCTGTGTGAATCCCTGCTTCGCCACCTGCCGGCAGGTGGACCTGGGAAGCTTATTGGACGTCCTTACCTCGTGGTTCCTTCATCCGTCAAAGGGGGAAGAAGGGTGTCTCTCTTAGAGGGTCGTTAGGTGAATTAAATGACGTAAAACCTGGGGGGAGGGGCGGGAGCTCTGTGGAAGTGTGCCCTCTGTTATCCATGTGCTGTTAGATTTGTCAAAGTAATTATACGAGGGAGGAGGCCATTAGACTTTGGTCGCTCTAATGTCTTGGGAGCCTGCACACACAAACTGAAACCTGGGACAGACCCAGTTACGAATGCGCGGATATCAGAAAAAATGAAATTTAAAAGCCACCAATCACAAACTGCCCAGTAGTCTTTCCCAAACAAAGCAAGCACCTAAGCTCTAGCATATCAGAAAATTCCCTCACTTGCTTCCGCACCTGCTCTGTAAAAGGCCTTCCCCTAACTCCTGTCGGTGGGATGCCCCTAACCACTTTCAGTTTGGCGATGCCCATCTGGGGTTGATGTTTGCTTGAGTAAACACTTGAAAATTTGCTTATCTTCTAATACATTCATGCTATTAAATTCTCACAACTCTTTGATGAGGGAGTTACTTATTATCTCCGTTTTCCAGATGAGGGAACTGAGGCACAGAGAGGTTAAATAACTTGCCTACAGTCACACAGTTCATAAAATGGGAGAACGAGGATGTTAGTTCAGGCTGCCTGCCTCCAGAGGCCATCCTCTTCACGGCCGTGATGACCAGGCTGTGGGACCAGGCGTGGGGTTGGCGAAGAAAGAGTCAGATATACATGGAGTGCCTACCACGTGCCAAGCATTGTGCTAGAATGCTCTCCTGGCTTACCTTGGTTATTTTTCACAAAAACCCTGGGAATTAGCTATCGCTATCCTCTTTTTTGGATGAAGAAACAGAGGCTCCGGTCCTGTTGGGTGTCACCTAGCTGGGTAAGTGAGGTCAGGCCTGCCTGGTGTTAAAACCACACTGTAGACATGGGGACTCAGGTTATCCTGAGCCTCTCTCTTTTGACTCTGGCCTCAGCACTGCTTTCCAAGGGGATCCTTCCCTATCTAATGGTTCAAGATCTGTGGGTCTTATTGTTGTTGAAGGACTGGTCTGTCTCTCACTGTAGAGTGGAAATTCTGGTACCTCCTTGACTCCCTGGTACCCAGGGTGTCCCATGGTTCTTGGGACAAAGAAGATACTCAACACATGCTTGTACCATGGAAGTAAACTCAAGGAAAAGTCACTTGACAGAAGACCGAGACCCCTACCCATTTCTTTTTGCTAGATATAATGGTTCCATGCTTTTCCTAGAATCTGCCCTCTTTA
The DNA here is from genome assembly GCA_004023965.1 of Spilogale gracilis. Lineage (NCBI taxonomy): Eukaryota > Metazoa > Chordata > Mammalia > Carnivora > Mephitidae > Spilogale > Spilogale gracilis. The sequence continues at coordinate 81,964 of PITA01004164.1, read as the reverse complement.
ACTTGGGCCAGTGTTTCTGTAGTCACGTCTTCTCCCCCTCTGTGTGCCACACACCAGCCCAACTGGCAGCAGAGGCTGAAAACACAAGGGGGTTTAAAAACCACATTTAGGTAAATTCATAGATGATGCCATTCGCAAGAGAGATTTGCAGGCTGATGGTGCAATGCATGAGTTTTGGGTCAGGACCCCTGTCTCTATTATCTTGATGCTATTTTTAGAAAAGAATCTGCTGGAGAAATTCTACTTTTTAATGCTCTATTGGCCCCAACATTGAAGAAGGAAAAGTGTTCTTTCAGTGAGTGTATATGACTACAAACTCCTGATATCTGAAACTTGGAGAACATTCATTGAGGCACCAACTTTTCTGGAAGTACTCAATATGACTTCTGCTGCATAGTCAGTTCTCACCAAATGGTGACTACTGTGGTCTCTGGAGAGAAATGGTGGATGTTGGCCAAGATTGCTGACCTTTGAGCACTACCATACCGAGTAGGATACTGTTGCCCTTCTACAATGAAGAATGATAATCACTCCCATTTATCAGGCCTTTATGAGGTTTCCAGGAACTGTCTAGGCATACTACAGGTATTAAATCATTGAATCCTCACATCATTCCTCCAACATGGTCACCATTATTATTACCCAAACTTTTCTCATGAGGAGACAGGCATAGAGAGTTCAAGTAACTTGCCCAATATCACACAGCCACTAGAACAAAAAGCAGGGGTTGAGCCTTGGTGGATGCTTCAGGGTCTACAAGCTTCACCATCATGCTAGGATTTGGTACCTCTGGAGGAGGCAGAATTGAAGGATACCAGTTTTCTTAGGCATCCCATGTTGCTGACAGGATCCTTGAACATAAGGACAAGAACTATAAACCTCTTGTCCCCTAAAACATCACCATGGACTTAAGCACAAGAAGGTGCTCAAGAAGTTCTTGTCGGTTGACTGTGTATTTGTTTTATTTCCTCTTGGGGTATCTTTCCCAGTCCCCTATACCCATCTCATCCTTCAGCTCTTCATGTGGTCCCCACCAGGAGCTCCAGTTCAGTAGATGGAAACAGTGAGGTAGCTCCCCTGACAATCCCTCCTTGGCCATGAGCCTCATGAAGGCAATGGATCTTTGTGGGATTTCCAGCACCAAAGGCATTAGGGAGGTTAAACCGTGGCAAAGTCAATGGTCATCAGACGTGTAATGAAAATGAAGATAAGAATACTGACTTTGTTGTCATAAGGTTGAATTACGATAATTCTTATGAAACAGCTGTCACACCTGCACGACCTTATTTCTAGTCTCCTTTTGTCCTGTAATGATACTAGAAGTCAAACTAATCAAAATCACCATGTTTTGGGTCAGCTTGAATGAATATGAGGCAATAACAGCTTTTTGAGGCACAGATCTGAGAGGCCCAGCCAGGGGAAGCCATCTCAAAGGGAGGGTTCATAAAGACAGACTTCTTTTTCATTGTCTTTCTAGCACACATCAGTCCTCTGGTAGGCATGAGGGCTTGATTTCTAAAAGAGTTGTTGGGGGTGACAATTTGAGAAGTGGATGACATTGACTCATATGGCCAGTCCATGCTGTTGCTTGGAGGACAGTGCGGTGTTGATGGTGTTGCCATTGAAATCTCAGCTGTTGAATGGACCGATCCCTCCAATGATGGCTAATTAGCTTGGTTAATCCAGGAACCACACTAACGAAGTTCAACTTTCAGTAGAAAATCAAATCATTCCATTATTAAGGACTTACTCTTCCCACAGGTAAGCTGACACCAGATTTTCTGGGTAAACTTAACTATTTGAACGTCAGTTTCCTTGTCTGTTAGTGGGAGTGATCACACATGTAGTTTAAATATGTGTGTGATCATATTGACTTGTGCATCTCCAGATTGAACTCCCTCATGCCAGTTATCATCCAAAGGCCTGTCTTTGGTCAAGGGATGGAGCTGCAAAGGGTATGAGGATGGAGAGTGGAGGGTGAGGAGTGTGACTAGGGGAAATCTGTGGTCAGACTCATGCTGATCTATCCTCATCAGATAACCAAATCTTATTTCTAAGATGTTCTTGATTACAGTACACATCATTGATTTAGATCATCGTCTTGGAAAGAAAGCATTATGTTAAAGGTGCAGATAGATTATAAAGCCTATGCTGACTTCAGAAATATTAAAATGTGAATGTGATAAACATAGTAATTAAATATAAAATTATTTATATTTATTCAATATATATTAAAATATATTTATATATTTAATATAGATTAATACTTAATATATATTAATTACAAAATTTACCATATATATTTATTATTTTTTAAATGGGCTAGCATGCTCAGGAATATTAAAAAGAAACTAAGGTCCAGTTGTGTCTCTAAAAGAGATTTCATGAGGAAACATTTAGAGGAACTATATAATTCCAAGCCAAACTTTGAACTGGAACTGTAGGATTTCAGAGAGAGTGTGGTCAGTAAGGGCTGCGACTGCCAGAAAAAGCTTCCTATGGGTTGTGACATTTGAGCTGGGCCATGAAAATTGGCATGACTAGCTAAAAATGGTTGCTTATTATATGCCAAACACAACAACTGAAGGAGTAGGGGCTGTTATTATCCTCATTTTACAGAAGGGGAAACTGAGGCTCAAAGAGCTTCGGTAATTTGCCCAAGGTCACATAGCTAACAAGCAGAGCCAGGATTCGATCCTTGGATGGCCTGGCCACTAGACTCAGAGAGGCTCTTTGCAACAAGAGGAAGCCTGCAGGTGAGGAGGAAGAGAGAATGATTCCCCAAGACTGCTTGTGGAAGGTTGGCCCCGGATTTTGAATCCTGGCTATGAATGAGGCGAGTCTCTGGCCAGTTAATGACGACTTTGAGTTTGAGGAGCTTCCTTGGATCTTGACCGCTCTTCTGGGGCAAACTTGTGCAGGTCAGCAATGAGATCTTGTGAAAAACTTTGATTTTTTTCTTACTCATTGTCCATGTATTTTTCTAGTATCACGCTGTTATTTCTTAGGGCAGTCTGTTGCTGGGATTTCTTCTTCCACCAAATGTGAACTAATATTGTTTCCAAATAGCTGTTTCCTTGCAATCCTTTACTACTTTCCACAGTTCAGTTTGCCATTAAAAAGTACAGTGGTCCGAATTACACTGGAATGTCCTGAGTTTGGTTTTGTCCAGGAACCCGTTTAGAGATATAGTCTCGGTTGTAAACACAGAAGGTATAAGAATTTTGCCATATGCTTTTTCCAAAATTTCAGTCTATCATTATTATAAGTTTTCCTAATCTATCCCTTTATCAGAATCTGTCATCTTGGGGCACCTGGGTAGCTCAGTTGGTTAAGCGACTGCCTTTGGCTCAGGTCATGATCCTGGAGACGCGGGATCGAGCCCCACATCGGGCTCCCTGCTCAGTGGGAAGCCTGCTTCTCCCTCTCTCACTCCCCCTGCTTGTGTTCCCCCTCTGGCTGTGTTTCTCTCGTTAAATAAATAAAATCTTAAAAAAAAAAAAAGAATCTGTGATCTTATCCTAATCGAAATCCAGAGATTCCCAGTACCTATAAATCAGAGAGGAGAGCCCTCAAATTTTGGAAGATGCCCAGGCTCACCAAGAGGGTTCATATCAGCACTGACTCTCCTGTACCTTGACATTCCAAACCTGGGGAGGTTCCAGTTGGGAACTTGTCACCTCCCAGGGTGCATGTCCAGGGATGTGCAGTACTGGGGAAGAAATGAAGACAAGTGTCTTCTTTGGTTCTCGCCCACATCTCTTTTCATAAAACAATGTTTCCGTTTCTTGTTGGGCAGGATTCAGTTTCATTTTGAGTCAACAGCTGTCCCTTTGGTTCCAAAGAGCCAGTGAGATATGGGACATGGCTGAACACTTAACTTTCAAGTCTTTCGACAACTAAATATGGTGTTGCTTGGAGCAAAAGCCAAATGAGAAAGTAGCAAAAAGAAAACCCAGTACCAGAAAAAATGGGTATATGGGGGCTGAAATCTCAGTGCTATCACTCTGTATCCAGTTACATATCCCCTTGAGCCACAATTTCCTCATCTAAAAGCCTGGGTAAATACATTCTTACTTCCTAGAGTCTGGGTGAGGAATGAGATAATATAAGGAATACCTCACTCAATGCCTGGCATATATTAAATGCTTAATAACTAATGGCTATACTACTACTACCACAAATTATTATTACTATTACTATTAAACTTATAGAAGCCTTAGTTTCTTAATCAGCCAGATGAAAATAATATTAGCTACTCCCTAGATTAATTGAGATAATAGGGGTGGGTGCATCTGGCTCACAGTAGATACTTGTCCATCCATCCATCCATCCATTCATTTCCAGTCTCGTATGTGGTATCCATCAAAAGTTTATCAACCTTGGGAGTTAGGAGAAGGCCATGGGATTTGGCAAGAGTTCTTAATTATCTTTAATACAGCAATACTTTTTTGGAAGATGTTTATTCCCTCAGCTAGACTTTCTGTCCTGAGCTCCAGTATGCTGTTCTCCATCCCTGATGCTGCAAACAGACTGGAGGGAAGGGCGGAAAGGGCTAGGCTGGCTCTGTGCTGTGCCACAGTCTCTGGGCAGTGGCTCCCCCTCGCAGAGGGGGCCCCTGTTACCTGACATGCATCTGACTGCTGACTGTTTAACCAAGTTTAAACCAGAATGGAGACTGTATGCACCACAGCTCCAGGGGCTGGGCCCCAAGGAGTTTATTTCTCCCGCCCGAGGTGGATGGGGAAGACTTCAGGTCAGGGCAAACAATATTCAGGAGGAGTCCTGCCCTTTTGGGATTTCTTGCAACTGACAAATTGGTTTAAGGTAATGGACATTAAAGGCATGTCGAGATAGGTCTGGAGATAAGATTTGAAAATTGCTGACAATTAGGAGCTAAAGAGGGCACCTACAGGTAGAATCTCATTTGGGAACTCTGTAGACTCCAGACAAGGGCAAATAGGGAAAAGTCTGTTTTTTGTTTTGTTTTTGTTTTTTTGAAACGCAGTTCTGACCAATGCAAGGTATAGTAGAGAAAAAGGCACAATTTCAAGCCCAGTTGTGTGAACCTGAGCAAACACACACACACGCACACACACACACACAGCCCATCAGTGCTACCACATGTACTCCTAGCCGTCGTGTACAGAGCCTACATAACACCAAGATGCCACTCCTAGCTACGCCCCCCATATCACACCATGCCCCCCCAGACATCCTGTCCTCCTCATAGACCAACCCCACACAGCACAGGGCACCCCCCAAAGCCATGCACACCTTATACACACAGCCATCAGATAAACACAGTCTCCTTAGGAAGCTGATTAATAAAACTATGTTATCTTTAATTACACTTGACTGATAATAATGTCCTCAGAACCTGCACGGTTAGATTGGCTCAGATTGTAACATCCAGATTAGGGCTGAACTCCCTTTGAACTCTAGCCATACTGCTGGGCTCTCCAGCTCAGAGCTTACAAATGGCTTCAGCTGGATTCGCCCCATGGCACTGGGAAGGTAAGGAGAATTCCAGCTCTCCTTGGTTCTTTTTTCTTTCCGACACTGGACAGATGATATCTTTGAAAAAACACATGGCCAAGACTAGCAGGAAGGCCCAATTCAAATGACCACCTTCAGTTCACCTCTGTGAACCCTGCTGGGTCTACTTTCAAACCAACGTCCATCTCAAACTCCACAAAGGAATCCACTGTGAATGCTGTCTTGAAGACTGTCACTTGAAAGCAAACAGTTTAATTCCTGGATCTTGGGCTCTTGGGGACAGGCTCCAGTGAGCCATAATTAACTCTTTAAAGTCTTCACTCTATCCTGCAAGTAGTAAAGTATCTGGTTCTTTATGATGTTACGCTGAATGGAGGCAGCGAGGAGGCCTCTTAGGCTAATTACACGTTGGAATGAGGTTAACGACATGCCAAAGATTCTTTGCACGGCTCCCCTGACATTGACAAGACATTTGGTAACACGCTAGGGCTAAAGACAGTGATGACTTTTAAAGAGGGCGGGGGCTGGAAACTGAGCTAGACAGGCTGCTGACATCATTCACCAATCTCGTTTCTCCCTTGGAATGAACCTCCTTTCTCCACAGCCCCATTTCTAGGAGTTAAGAGATCTGGATTTTAAACTGGCATTCAATATCGTGCCTGGAGATGTGTGGTGCCATATGCAAGTGTGTCAGCCCTCTCTCATGCACTTTATAGCAGCTGAGTTTAGCCAGGGATGAAAGCCAAAGCCCGCCATCTAATGGGATGCTTTTAGGCTGAGTAGAAGGCATGTTGGTACAAATAAGCAAGATGTACATCAAAAAGAACAGCTGAATCCCAGGAAAATGCCCAATACACAGGAATGAGTTCTGGTACCAGCCAATTGGAAGAGCTTAACATCATGATCCCATTCTTCAGGTAAGCATTGGGCCTTTCAAAGCATACGGGGACCACCTGACAACTGCTCTCTCTCCATCCTTCCACTCGGAGACTGGCCATTACTTTAGTCACCTGCAGGGCTGTCCTAGTGGACTCCAGCCTGGACTTGAGGTTACCCCATCCTGCACTTTCCATTCCCCAGCATTTCCTTTCTGGATGAAATTGGCTAAAAACGAGTCTTCACCATAGATCCGAGGGTGAAACATAGCTATTAAAGACCGTCACACTTCGCAAGGAGACTTGTCCTGCCTCTTAGCAGTGGTGAGGGCTGGCTCATGGGTTAGAATGGATGGACAGGAGCCTTAAAGTTTCCTTGAGACTTGAGAGAAGATACCCACTTTTCCTCCCCGGAAAAGGAGCCATTCCCTTTTCATCCCTGGTGGAAGGATTGAGGCTAAGCCTAGCTCTGTGCACCGGACCCCTCTCCCACTGGGGGCCCTTTCCACGTGTAGCACCCACCTCAGCTCACTTGTCCCGCCTGGCTGGGCTGGGCTCGGGTCCTCTGATGTTGTCATCAGCTGGTCCAGAGAGGGCCCTGGTTGGGGGGGCCCCTCGTCAGCTAGAAGGACACCGCATGGCTGCCTCCAGGCAAGGGCTGCCTCCTCGAGGTCTCCCAGCCCCACGCAGCCTCCCAGGTGCAGCAGGGTCCCGGAATGGCAGGTCGGTGTTCTGTCTCCGCTGAGCCCAGGTGTTAGCAGAAGGGTAGGCGGGTCTCTCGTGTTGACGGGAGCTACGCACACAGGGAGAGATAGACCCTGGGGGAGAGGCACCTGCTCATGTGCGGAGCGCAGTCGAGGTCTGGGCACGGCTGCGGGGGTCTGCCCACGGCCGTGGTCTACAAGGGAGGCGACGTGTGGCGACCAGAGAAGCCAAGGAGAAATGTGTCAGACAGAATTTGTCAGCACCTCAGCACCCTGCCAAATAGTAATTACTAGAGCCTCGTGCCACCCAGGAGAGGGAGGGTAATATTTTATCCCCATTTTATGGAAGGGTAAGTGGAGGCCCAGGGAGGTCAGGCAAGCACTTCAGCCAGTCAGTCAGAGGCTAAACTTGGCCCTGAGGGGAGCTGACTCAGAGGTTACCAGGGGAGCTTGGGTGAAGCCAGGCCTGGGGGGAATAGTCACAGTCAGGTCTGTCTCATGGGCCCCAACACTTTCTTAGTCTTTTGTCCTCCTAGGGGCTCCCTTATCTCTGCCAGATCTGCTTCCTCTGTAGCTCTTATCCGACCCGCTCTCTTGGCTGGCTCACCTGGCATTTGTAGAGCACACAGTTCCCCCTGCAGGGAAAAAATGCTAGTCTCTTCAAGTACTGTGTGAAGAAAAATGTCCCCAGCCAGCTCAGCTAGGACCGGCATGTGAGCCTATTAAAGCTCTGAGAAGTCTTCGAGAAGAGAACCCTGTTTAATTTTTCTTAACCCAGCATTTCCCAAACTTACTTGAACTTTTTCTAGTAACCCCCATTAGCATTCCACCCAACTAGTGTTCCACCACACACACGTTGGAAAATCCAGATGGAGCCGGTCAGCTCCCCGAAAGAAGGGGCTGTGTCTCTTTTCACGGGGGTGTTCCCTGCACTACCCACTCGGGGCAGGCTCCGGAAATTGGGCAGAACTGAGTGGTGCTGTCATTTCCCTAGTTCCTCAGACGTGAAAGCCCGAAGTCGTCCTTCCTCAGAGCCCCCATGTCATGTTGAGTCGACCCCTCCTCACCCGTGCCGTGACACTTCTCCATGGATCCCTCTTACCGTGAGTGCCCCATGATCTACCCCCTCTGCAGAGAGGCTTTTCCTGACCACCCTTTCTAAAATGTGGCCCTTCCTCTTGGGAGTAGGTACTTTATACTATTTGACATGTGTTTACTTATATATTGATTTACTTACCATTCAACCCCAGGAAATCAACTGATTGTGCAGGTTGCTCGAGGCATGAGAGGACTGGGCCAGGCATTGCCTTGGGTCCTTTGTATTATTCCTAAGTCCACACTGAGATAGCAAACTCCTGCATACAAAAAGGGAGAAGAGGCTGCGTCTTCCCCCCCAAATGCTTTAATTCATTTGCACGAGAGGTATCTGTTTGGCCAGCTGTTTACCTCTGGGCTGTGTCCATTCAACTGGGGGCCCTTGTCTCATTTACACCCAGGTGCCATCTAGGGTGGCCTCTTGGTCTAGTCCATAGAATGTAAACCCCATGACCTGGATGACCACATTCACTTTTTTTAAAGTATCCAAACCAGGGCAATTTTGAGGATAAATATGGTACCTTTTAATCTTTATGTATATATGGCACATCTTGTTTGTGGAGTAATGACTGGGAGAATGACTCCTGCTATAATCCCCAAACTGGGCTCCCTGCTTCAAGTTTCTCCCTCTTCTAATCCATCCTGCCAGATTAATTCTCTTAAAATCCCACTGCCTCTGCATGGGCCTCCCACTCCAATAGCAGCAAAGCTTCTGCAGCTCCGTTTCCCAAAGTGTTCTCAAAGAAACACTAAATCTGGCTCATTCAGTAGGGCACATGACTCTTGATCTCGGGGTTGTGAGTTCGAGCCCCATGTTAGGCATGAGCCTACCTTTAAAAAAAAAGAAACACTAAACCTAGTGAGATGTGTTATTTTTTTTTTTAAAGAAACAAAAAACCAGACTTAATATTTGGGAACATTTAGATACCCATGATGACATGGTAGTGGCGAAAGAAAGAATTACAGAAGGAAACTTGCTGACCTTTGTTTAGCTCAGTGATCCCCAAATGAATCTGAACCTGGAACTTGTGTTTTTGATGTATTGTATCCAATGGAATTGGATGGGAATCTTTGGAATACTTTTCAATAGGCCCAAATCCTTGGTTGGATATTCAAAGACAATCACATCTGAGCCCATGCATTTTTCACATGGAGCTCCTACAAATTCTCCTACTAGAAGCCTTGGTCCATTCATTCATCTAGTAAATATTTCCTGAGCACTGACAATGTGCCAGGCCCTGTTCCAGTTGCTGGGAACACAGGTGAACAAAGCAAACAAGGTCCCTGTCTTAGAGCTCACAGTCCAGATGACAGTGAAGGAAAATGAATCCCTGTTTTAGATGGACTGATTAGGGAAGTCCTATCCAAGGAGGTGACGGTTGAGCTGAATGTCAGCTGAATGACTTTAATGTTAGCTACATTGGTTTGCTCTCGGTTCTCTGAAGACCGCCAATGCATCTTGTGTGTCTCTGAGGGTTGGATCACACTCTCCTTTACATTTGAACTTTTCTCCCTATTATTCTCCACTTTTCTAAATCTTATTTTTCCTTGAGTCTTTCCCTGTAGTATAACTTCCTCCAAGAGTCTCCTTGGAGACATCTGAACTCCCCCAACATGTTGACCTGTCCCGTGTTTCGCCCTTAGCACAGGCTACCTGGTGTTGCCTTGTATCTCTTTTTTGTGCTTTCCCGAGTTGGGGACCTATACTGTAAACCTTTGTATACATTAGGAGCTCAATAAATGTTTGTTCATAATGAAAATATATTCTCCAACACAGGCTAGATGAGAAATGGGAGGTGAGTTTTATGTCCCATTTCAAATTGGACTGATGGCTCTGGCTGCCCTTGGGACTGTTTGGAAGGGTCACCATGCTATGTGGAAAGACTGCCATGATCTATTAAAGATGTTTTCCATGTGTGTGTATGTGGGTGTGGCAGGCAGGGCATAGGCACGCCTATTTGCTATTCCTGAACTAAACCTCAGAGAGGTTCAATGTTAACAGCACAAAGGAGATTCAGTGAGTGTAAGACTGAAGGAATTCTCAGGTAGAAGGCTCCATAATATAGCCACCTCTCAGGAGCTGAGCCTCTTCTTTTTTATTTTATTTTTTTTAAGATTTTGTTTATTTATTTGACAGAGAGAGAGAGAAAGAGAGAGAGAGAGAGAGAGAGAGAGAGAGAGAGAGAGATATCACAAATAGGCAGAGAGGCAGGCAGAGAAAGAGAGGGAAGCGGGCTCCCTGCTGAGCAGAGAGCCCGATGTGGGGCTCGATCCCAGGACCCAGAGATCATGACTTGAGCTGAAGGCAGAAGCTTAACCCTCTGAGCCACCCAGGTGCCCCTATGGGTGTGGTTCTTGTCAATGTTCTCTTGCCAGAAGAAAGAAGGGAACTGATAAGACAGTCATTATTGTTGGTGTTGTTGTTATTATTATTATTATTATTTAGAGAGGGAGAGAGAGAGAAACTTAAGCAGGCTCCATGCCCAGGGCAGAGTCCCATGCAGGGCTCCATCTCACAACCCTGAGATCATGACCTGAGCTGAAATCAAGAGCCCGACACTCAACCAACTGAGCCTGCCAGGCGCCCCACATGAGTTCTTATAAGAGAGACAGGCCAATTAGAGACAGGTGTACAGAAGGAGAGAGGTAATGTGAAGATGGGAGCAGAGATTGGATCATGTGGGCTCAAGCCGACGACTGCTGTCGGCCAGCTAAGGCCGGCAGAGGCTGTGCATGGAGGCCCCTCAGAGCCCTTGGGGGGAGCACGGCCCCGCCCGGCTCCTGATTTCAGACTTCCAGCTTCTGGAACTGTGAGAGAAGAAATCTGTGTTACTGTAAGCCACTAAGTGTGTGGCAAATTATTAGGGCGGCCCTAGGAGTCCAATATACAGAGTCTTATGTACTCTCTGCAGAAAATGCAGGCCAATCCAAAAAAAGGAATGGTCTCAGTAATTCCACAGTTAAGTAATTCTGTGGGTAAGGGAAACACACACTCACACACTATGGGATTGTTCTCAACAGCTTTCCATGTTTTATTGTTTGTTAGCATGATTTTAATGACTTCTATCCTATTCGTTCTTATGCAAGTGCTATCCTGAACCGATAATCCTCCTGTTTGATGTTTCGGTTGTCTCTGTTGCCAACACCACTGCAGGTCTTTTTGATGGTCGTAGCCGGGGCTCGGGCCGGGTAGGCACCTTTCCACTGCCTTGAGTATCATGAGCCTCCCAAAGCTGAGCCAGGGAACAGGCGGCAGGAGCCTGGGCGGGGGTGGGGGGGGTGCAGGGCAGGGAGGGTGTGCAGGACAGGCCAAGATTACCAGCAGAAGGGAGTGGCTTCAAACCACAACAATCCTTTTTTTTTTTTTTTTTTTTTTAGTGAATAGAATTAAGAAAAGATTTACGACCCAAGTGAGAAGAGCAAGAGGGTGTTTTCAATTTTGGATTCAGAGAAATGAATGTAGATTGTAGATTTATGGGCAAATAGAGATTTATGCCTATGCTTGGGGTAAATGTTGGTTAAAGGCTCTCTGTTGCTTCAACCCTGTCCCCACCCCATGGGATGCAAAGCTTCACAAAGTTGTTTCCTGCAGGAGACACATCCCTTCTTAAAAGAGCAATGGGTGGCCATGGGCCCTCAGAAGAATTTGGAGCTATCACCAAATGTTATGGGGAACAATATGCATTACACTTGTAATTGGGAGAAAAAAACATTTTGTGTTTCTTTGGTGTGTAGTCACGGTCTCATGCATTATCATGTCTCCATAGTTCCATTTAGGAAGAGGGTGACCTAAATTAGTAGTGGGAACAAGGAACGGCTCAGAAGGAAGTGGTCCGAGAGGGAAGTTTTGACCCATGCTTCCACTGTGAGACGGAAGACAAAGCCCGAGGACATTACACTGAGTGAAATCAGCCAGTCACAAAAGGACAAATACTGTATGAGCCCGCTTGGATGGGTAGTTAAATTCACAGAGACAGAGAGCAAAATGGGGGCTGCCAGGGGTGGTGGGAGAGGCAGAAGGAGGAGGTCTTAATTAATGAGAATTTCAATTTGGAAAGATAAAGTCTGGTGATGGATGGTGGTGATGATCACACAACATTGGGAATATGTTTAATGTCACTTAACTGTATACCTAAAAATGGTCCAGGTGGGAAATTTTATTAGAGATATTACCAAAAAAAAAATGCTCTTGTAGGAGTCTTAGACAAGAAGGTGGAAAATACTCAGAGGGCATAGGGAGACAAAGGGTCCCATATACGGGACTAATGGGAACAACTCCCTGAATTTACACATCAGGGCTATGCCAAGCACTTTATGTACCCATCTCATGAATTGTCTGAGAGGTAGGTGATGATTTTCCCTGTTTTACAGATGTGAGGACTGTGAGTTACTAAAGTCTGGTGACTTCCCAAGGGGGCTCTGGGACAGAGCTGGAATTTAAACCCAAGTCTGGTGCATGTAGAGCCCACTTTCCTTACATGTATGGAGTCCTGACCTCCACAGGATGTGCTTTGTGTATTTGCTTCACTGAATTCACGTAACAGCTGGCCCAATTTGTTATGCTTGTCTCATTTTATAGACGAAGAAACTGAAGACGTGGATGCCAAATGGTTTGCCGAACTGTGCAGCTACGGAGTAGCAGGGCCTGGATTTGAACCCAGGTCTGCTTGGATTTGGTACTCATGTAGGTTTTTCTATGGCTTACTGGCTTACCAAGCCCCAGGGTAGAGTTTCTTCTGCACTCTCCTTTCAGTCAGGCTATCTGCTGCAGCAGGAGGGGGAGGCTATTTGCTATTGTTCTCTTAGATTAAAGATCGCTCCTGGTTTATAGGGTCTTTTCTCCAGCTACAGAAGTTGGGCAAGTCCTAACTGGCCTGTCTTCATTACTCTAAGAAGTCCTGATACCAGCACCCTTCACTCTGAAACATTGTATTCCAACAATTTACTGACTCATCTGTCTTGTCTACCAGGTTAGAGGCTCTAAGGGGTTATGGGCTCTGATTTCTGTTTCCTTGGTGACCAGCACTGGGATCTAGGCAGAGGAAGGACTGTTTGTTGAAAGAATGAATGAATGAAGCAAGGAGGCCAATGAAAGATTTTTCTGAACTCTTCCACATAAGCCTGATCAGATCCATAAATAAAATAATCTATGAAGAATGGTGGTCCCCTTTTGCCCCTGACCTTGGTGTTCACCTCTACTTATCTGAGAGATATTGACTGAACCCTTGCTAGGTGGGCTGGGAAAACAGAAATCAATATGATAAACCCCTGCTTTTAAGAAGCTTATAGTCTAGAAGGGTGCAAAGTTACATACAAATCCTTAGAATAGTAGTCACAAGGTAAACAGTGTTAAGTGTCCCGAAGAGAGAAGGGATTTCTGGTGAAGAACAAGAATGGAGATGAAATGAAGTTGTTAAGAACCCAGACCTTTGCATTCAGGCAGCTTATGAGCTGTGTGACTCTGGCAAATTACGTAAGTCCCCTAAGGTTCAGTTTCCTCCTGGAAAGAAAAGAGAGGGGCAGTTAATCAGTCGAATTGTGTTCCTCTATAAGACGTTGAAGTCCTAGCCTCTAGTACCTGTGAATGTGACTTTATTTGGATATAAGGAATTTGTTGATGATCCACTTAAGATGACGTCATTGACCTGGATCCTAATCCAATATGACTGGTGTCCTTATTTATTTATTTATTTTTTAGATTTTATTTATTTGACAGAGAGAAACACAGCCAGAGAGGGAACACAAGCAGAGGGACTGAGAGGGAGAAGCAGGCCTCCCGCCGAGCAGGGAGCCTGATGAGGAAGCCTGATGTGGGACTCGATCCCAGGTCTCCAGGATCATGACCAGAGGCAAAGGCAGTCGCCTAACCAACTGAGCCACCCAGGCGCCCCGATTGGTGTCCTTATAAAAAGGGTAAGTTTATGGGCGCCTGGGTGGCTGGGTCGGTTAAGTGTCTGCCTTCAGCTCAGGTCATGATCTCAGGGTCCTGGAATCAAGTCCTGTGTTGGTCTCCTCACTCAGCGGGGAGTTGGCTTCTTCTGCCTGATGCTTCCCCTGTGCTCTCTCTCCCCCTCTCTGACAAATACATAAATAAAATCTTCAAAAAAAAAATAAGGGTAAGTTTAGACTCAGAGACAGACACATACAGAGGGCAGATGATATAAAGACACAAGGACAATGCCACCTACAAGCCAAGGGAGGCCTGAGGCTACCAGAAGTTAGAACAGATTCTCACTAATCAGTTCTTGAAATCAACATCTTGATTTCAAACTTCTACCCTCCAGAGTCGTGAGATAATTTCTGTCATATAAGCCACTCAGTATGTGGTACCTTTTTATGGCAACCCTTGCAAACTAATACCAGGCTGATGCTTATCTCATGGAGATGTGGGGATTAGATGAGATAATATGTCAGAGTGCTTAGCACAGTTCTCAGTACTGCTAAGTGCTAGATAACTGTGGGTAGGTTGAATGCCCTCAGTCTATGGGAACCGGGCAAGGCCTCCTAGGGGCAGGGGCACTTGGATGGGGGCCTGAAGTCTACATAGGCTGTGGGCATTGAGAAGATGTAGGAGGAGGGATTCATGGGACTGTCATTTGCAGTGAAATCTTGTTCCCAGAGAGAATGGAGGCTGAGTTCTGAGGTGCTTGCCCTCTGGCCCAGGGGCAAGTAGTCATTGGGGAATGGGGAGGATTCTTGTTATTTTTATATTCCTTTCCTTTTGATAATGGCCATTCCAGTTTTCTTTTGGAAAAGTCACCCTTCCCTTGCTCCAGTTATAGCTCTGTCCCTCCTCAGACTGGCCAGTAAGAGGTCTTCAGCCTGCTGGGCCTCATGATGAGTCTAGGGCATGGCCAACGCTCCAGACAGGTCAATCAGAGCTCACATTAAGGATAGGACTGGACACTGACAGAGGGAGGATTTCTGTTCCTCTGGCATGGGGAATGGTAAGAATAATGAATCTGGTGTGTCTTGGGACTGTGTTTCCTGACTGTGTGGAGAAGCCATCTTTGAGATGAGGGATGCAGGCTACTGTGCAAATGGAAATGAATCTGAGAGTTGGAAAGTGGTGGAGATGGATGGATGGGTGGATGGATGGAGCTAGTGAGAGAGACAGAAAGAGAGAGAACTGAAGACAATGAGATAGTGTTTGTGGCCCAGGATCCAGGATTCCTGAATCCAGGTGTCTATGAACCTTGAAGTTTGTTTGTTTTTCTACTTACAGTGGTTTGTGTTGGGGTTGATCACATGTGTCTTGGAGAGTCCTGACCTCTTCATTGTCTTTAGCAGCTGACCTTTCCTCTGGGCAAGCAGCTTCAGGGTGTGAACTTTCAAGAGGGTGGTGAAGGTGGTGATGGTGGTGAGGGTGGTGATGGTGATGAAGGTGGTGATGGTGGTGAAGGTGGTCTTGGTGGTGAAGGTGGTCTTGGTGGTGATGGTGGTCATGGTGGTGAAGGTGGTCATGGCGGTGAAGGTGGTAGTGGTTATGAAGGTGATCATGGTGGTGAGGGTGGTGATGGTGATGAAGGTGGTGATGGCGGTGAAGGTGGTCATGGCAGTGAAGGTGGTGATGGTGGTGAAAGTGGTCTTGGTGGCAATGGTGGTCATGGCGGTGATGGTGGTCATGGCAGTGATGGTGGTCGTGGTGACGAAGGTGATCATGGTGGCGAAGGTGATCATGGTGGTGAAGGTGGTCATGGCGGTGATGGTGGTCGTGGTGATAAAGGTGGTCATGGCGGTGAAGGTGGTCATGGCGGTGATGGTGGTCGTGGTGATGAAGGTGGTCATGGCGGTGATGGTGGTCATGGCGGTGAAGGTGGTCATGGCGGTGATGGTGGTCATGGCGGTGATGGTGGTCATGGTGGTGAAGGTGGTCATGGTGGTGATGGTGGTCATGGTGGTGAAGGTGGTCATGGTGGTGATGGTGGTCATGGCGGTGATGGTGGTCGTGGTGATGAAGGTGGTCGTGGTGGTGATGGTGGTGTTGGGGCTCTATCACAGCCAGGGGATCACAGAGGACAGAACAAGCCTCCCCTGCAGTCTCATGCCAGGATTGGTGTCTGTCTGTAACTTTCCCTCACTTGTCCTCATTATGCTTTGACAGGTATTTGTGTCTTTCTTTTTGGACCCAACTCCTCCGTGGAGAATAAGGTCCTGCCAAGAATTTCAGAGGTTTTAGGAAGGTGGAGTCCTTACTTCTCACATTGAATGGAGACTTCCAGGTGTCAGTGTTGAGAGATGTTTGGGCCCCTCAGAATGTTTCTGGAGAGACATTTCTTTTCTCTTGAGGTGTCAGGGAGGTAGATTGGTTTGGCCTTTCCACTCAAGCTTAATTTCTAGTGCCCTTCATGTGTCTGCCTCAGTGCTGATTTAGTTGTTTGTCTCATCCAGAGAGATCACAAGAAGATCTAGGGTCCAGATTTCAGTTTGCCGACGTTCACTTGACCACGTGCGAGGATTCCTATGCAGCTAGAACTCCAGTTACACTTACATTGATCAATTTTGTGCCAGAACGCTTGAGGAATGATGGCAACATCATGGCTGCATTTCTTTCTTTCTTCTTCTTCTTCTTCTTCTTCTTCTTCTTCTTCTTCTTCTTCTTTTTTTTTAAGATTTTATTTATTTGACAGAGGAAGTTGTGTGTGGGAGGGTGGGGGTTGTATATTTTAACAAGAAAGTGACAGGTGACCACCTACCTCCCACTCCTCCTTCAGGTCCTCCCTGAACCCTAGACTGGGTGAGCTTCCCCCCCATTTCAGGTTCCCAGATTTCTTTACTCCTTTGTCATTAGTTTTCCTAACTGCAATGGTTTTATGGAAATGTTTTCTCTGCTGGATTGAGCTTTAAAAAACTAGTTTGTCTTATTTACCACTCAGTTCCTGCTGTCTCAGACTGCCTTGCTCTTGACAGACATTCTGTAAATATTTACTGGGTGAACAGATGAATGAAAATGGGACATAATTTAGAAAACATCCTATATTTTCCTACTCACTATGTTTTCTTATAAATGATGTATCGAAGGGCGCCTGGGTGGCTCAGTCATTGGGTGTCTGCCTTTGGCTCAGGTCATGATCTTGAAGTTCTGGGATTGAACCTCACATCGGGCTCTCTGCTCAGCAGGAGGCCTGCTTCTCCCTCTCTCACTGCCTCTGCTTGTGTTCCCTCTCTGACTGTGTTTCTCTGTCAAATAAATAAAAATCTTTAGAAAATAAATGATGTACTGACTCTTTGGTTGTTTACATATCAGGAACTTTGGAAAGCAAATTATCAGTAATTAGTGAGCCTAATATTAATGTATTGCTGGTCTTCTCAAATTTGAATGTGTGTACCAGTCACCAGCAGACCATACTGTCTAGAGATGGCTGTCCAGAGATCCCAGCCCACAAGCTCTTCTAAAAGTAACTTCTTCTGGTAACACTGATATTTCTCCCATTGAGACATGGGGTCATTTCTCTCCCTTCTGGTCTGGGTGGAACCATGACCAGTGAAAGTGACACTATGAGACTTCTTGAAATGTTTACTTTTGGAAATCAGCCACTAGGCTGTGAAGAGACTTAACCTCAGGATCTTTCTTGGAAGCTGTTGAAATAATTTCTCTTTCTTGTGAATTTGTAAGCCTGGAACTGCTGCTGAGGGTCCATGATGCAGTAGGAAAATGCCCAAGAGTGAGACCCATATGTAGGGAAGCAGAGCTGACACAGAGACCAAATCCTGATGACTCTTTGAGCTGCATGATCCAGCCATGCCCTTAGAGTTTTCAGTTAGAAAAGCCAATGTTCTCCTTCTCCCCCTTTGTTAAAAACTACTTCAAGTTGGGTTTTTGTCACCTGCATCAGAAGATTCATAACAAATATGAATTTGTGCCAATATTCTTGGCAGCATGGAGTCTATAAACCTAGTTTTTGAAAACTATTTAATGCTATAAAAAAACAAGGCTGTAGGTTAATCCTACTTCCCTAAAAATATCCTTAAGGAGCCTTATCCATCAATTACTATTAATGAGCACATCCCAAATGCCAGCCCTTTGATGATCTAGGCACTCTTGTTTAGGTATTTCCGCCTTCTTCTCTCCGTGACCCCGACGTTTCCCAGGCTATCCCGACTCAGGGATAATCTACACCTGATCTCAGTATTCCCTGCTGAGGGCAGGACTGGTTCAACCCAGGCAAACCCCTTGGAGCTCCTGAGTGACTCATTTTGGACAGAGACCCAGGTTTGCCTGGGGACTTTCAGAGTGGTTGTGTGAGAAAATCTAGAATACACGTGAATGAATGCATTGGGACTCAGTGCCAATTTGGAGCAATTAAAGGATCCCGTGAAAGCTGAACCTCTGGAGAGATGTATATGCTTCTGTTGCATAATCCCCCAAATGCAAAGGGGCAGAAGTGTAGCCTCTTTTGATAGCACACCTGTGCACACTTATTCAAGCCACTTGGGTTCTCGGAACCAGCAAAACTCCCATCATCATGGAGGCCTGCCCCAGGCTCTTTCCTATCACCCTGGGAGTGCCTTCTAAAGAATTCCTCCAGAGATGTGGTTCTGGGCTGTGCTGATTACTCTTAGTAGGTTTAGACCTGGCCTCTGGGTCTTAACAGCAGGAATGAGTTGCCAGAAGGATCACATTCTTCCTTCGAGGCAGTTCACTCTTCTTTTCGTGTAGCAGGAGGTGGTGATGTGTTCTTCCCTACGTGCCTCTCCTCTGTTTCTAAATCCCCATCTCCTTCAAGACTGTCAAATGCCACCTTATCTGGGAATCCATCCGTGACCCTCCTTTTGCACTCAGGCCTGTCTAGTTTTTATAGCCTTAGAGTGTCTAAGACTCGTTATACAGGCTTTGTTAATGAAGTTTTTGGCACAGAAGTATCTGGCGGTGATGATCCAGGATGCAGAGCACCTTCTCTGACTCCCATTTCTCTGTGACAGCTTCTCATGACTGCCCGCTGGTCTCTGTTGTAACCCTCAGAGCTGCAGCTAATGGGTTCACCCTCCTCCGTTCTGGAAAGCAGGGCAGCTAAACTCTGAAGACCAGAGACCTGCTCCAGCCCCTTCTGGCTGTGAGCTTTGGGGCATCTAGCTCAACTTCTCATCCCCTCACTTTCCTTATCTGGACAGTGGGGATAATGATGAGTCCTACTCTTCAACTTTGCTGAGGCAGAGCACTTCGTATAGAGCGGGGCATGTAAGAACTCAGTCTTGCTATTGTTACTATTATTAATCAATACAAATATTGTATTGATTAATAACAATTGATCAATAATTGAATATCAGATAGAGAGCAGGTGAGAGTTTTAGGTTCCAGCCTCTGAGCCTTACACGGAATTGACTTCTTGGTGACTTGAGGCAATGTCCAGACCTTGTTGGGGTCCACTGTATGTTTTCTTTCTTGTCATTGACTCATTTCTCATCAATTTGCTCAAAATCTCTTCCCTGCCTGCCTCCCGTGTGTCTACCATATATAAACGACAGCTGCTATCATCGTGTTGCTGAAATCAGGATTAAGGCCAGGAAAATATTTCGCAGTTTTGGCTGAATGATGGATTAGCATTCTACACTGTTTATTTCTTCATTAGAATTTACTTTGCCAGCTCCCAGCCTTGTGGTCAGGGACAAGAGATCTCTGCTTTACTTCAAAGGAGAGCTGATGGGGCGCCTGGGTGGCTCAGTTGGTTAAGCGACTGCCTTCGGCTCAGGTCATGATCCCGGAGACCTGGGATCGAGTCCCACATTGGGCTCCCTGCTTGGCGGGAAGCCTGCTTCTCCCTCTCTCACTCCCCCTGCTTGTGTTCCCTCTCTCGCTGTGTTTCTCTCTGTCAAATAAATAAAATCTTTAAAAAAAAAATAAAGGAGAGCTGAGGGGGAAAATAATACTCCTGATTTTGCTGTTTCTGAAACAGGAACTGTAAAGGAAGCTTCAGAGAAAAGTGTGGGTTCAGACAATGCTTTCTGGCTGGTAAGGAATGAAACCACGAGGATTAGGCGGTACAATGTACTTTCTTCATTTTTTTTTTTTTTTAAACAAGAACAAGCAAGGGACTTAACTCTCTACATACTGGGGCAAAGTTCAATTTTCATAATCCAGTCTTTGGCTAGTAGTAGTATTGTGTTCAGTATATATATATATATATATATATATATATATATATTTAGCACATGCTGTTTTCAGAATATGGAACCCTTTGCTTGACCCTAGATGGTAGTGCTTTGACCATAGAGTAGGATTCTGTAAACAGAACTTTTCCCCTTCAATTCTTTCTGCCCCTTAGATTCTGCCCGAATATTCAATGGCAAGCATCCTATAAAATGCTGGCTGCCTCAGTCAGGGGTGCATATGACTCTTGATGTTGGGGTCATGTGTTTGAGCCCCATGTTGGGCATAGAGAACAACAACTCTGGGGAATGTGGTTCAACATGCAGACTATTTTGTCTGATGACAGGAATTCAATGTCAATTGCCTGTAATTCTCTAGCAAATCTGAACCCTATTACCATTTTGGGTAGAATGATGATAATGATGATGATTTTGCTGGACTCCCCATTGTTTTCCCACTGAAAGTCAGTCACCCCCTCCAGTTATTACAATTGAAAATGCCCCCTGACCCCAGTTTCCCAAAGCCCCATAGGGGGATGGCAGCACCCCCTCTTGAGAACCACTAGATTAGGCGGCATCATCTCTAACAGATCATCTAGTTTGATGATGGCAGGGAGTTGAGTTCAGAACTTCCCCCACTGGACGAGAAGCTCCATGAACGCTGCACAGACAGACGCACATTAGATTTTAGTCTCTGTTATTTTTTGGTGCTTAGAACAGGGCTTGACCCTTAGTAGATTCTTGATAGATACTGTACTGGGATGATGAGAAAATAATATAGTACTGTATTAATTTTGCATCACTTAGTCAAGCTGAACTGTGGACTTTTTGGTAAGCCAGGGTAATATTCAAAATATTTAACAAATAATATTGCACAAGCTCTGACCAGTAAGAACTCTTTATGGAGAGTCTGGAGGCCCCCTTGCTGGCACAGGAACTTTTAGCTGCGGGCTCATGGGAAGGTCCACAGGGTCCCAGGAATAGAAGACGGGAGTCTGGGGATGGGAGGGGACAGTGTCAACAAGATTTTAACAGCCAGCAAGGCAACATGAGAAGCTCCTTCTGGCTCTCATCGGAGTGGCGGCTGTGAAGAGCACAGTACATAGAACGTTTTCAGGACACCCCAGTAGCTATTTATTCATTGACCAAATATTGTGAAATATCTGTACCAAAGGTTCTCCTCTGGCTTCCAGGCTTTCTCCACTTTTTTTTCCCCCCCAGAAGTCTCTCTGCCCCTTGTTAAGTCAATTCTAGTTCTGATTGTTCAGGAAAAGAGTGAAAAAGAACATGGGAGTGCCTCTTGTATGTCACGGCCGCAACCCACAGACAAATGCCTGCCCCTTGGGAGCGGGGCAAGGGTTCTCACCCTCGCAATTCCTTCTTACTCACCTTGCTCCTGCCACAGAGGTTCTAACCCATTTCTCCAGGTGAGCCTCGTGGTCTTCTAAGTCTCTAGAATTTGGCTTAGCCGCTGACTGGGTAGGAAGGGAGGGATAGTGACAGAAGTTTGTATTCCGGGAGACCTGGATTTTAGTCCTGCCTCTTCCCTTGCCAGATGGGTGATTGTAAGCAAAGACAGAATAAGCTCACCTTCCCGCTCGGTGCCTGTGGCCAAATCACTTAGGCCTTCTGTTCCATCTGCTGGAAAATGAGGGTTCCACCCTGGCTGCTCGCTAGGACTCTGCCTACTGAGCCCTTAAGTGGAAGGCATGTTCCCGTTTGAGTCCCACGCCCACTGCTCTGGCCTTACCTGTGTGGCAGATGCCTGGGGGCCCGTCCATGGGATCCAGGCTCTGAAGGCTCTCCCATCTTGGGCCTGAGGGCCTCCTGCCTAGACCTCAGGCTCAGAGCCTCTCCCACTGGAAACAATGACTGTGCTGCTTCCTCCTCACGCCCTCCCCTGCACCCCTCTCTCCTCCTCTCTCACTCGCTCAAGCTTACTTACTCTTTCCCTGTTCTCTCTCTTCTTTCCCATCTCCTTTCCTTCTTCAACACTCAGAGAACTTCATCCCCTCACTTGCTTCAACTCCAAAGAAACCCAGACATTAAGTCCCCCCCCCCCCCCAGTAGTCAGACTGGTTCTTTCTTATTCTGGGTCCTTGGGAAGTTCCGGAGTCCCTGCCTGCCTGGTCCCCTCATCCAGACATGTGATATTCCCTTCCACCTCATAGAGTTGTTGGGACGGTTCCGTGGGATTCTACCTGTAAAACACTCCAGCAGTATCTGGCAAATGGGAACCAATCCACGTTAGTTAGTATTTCTCTCTTCCCTGCAGCAAACTGACTTAGCTTGTAGAATATATACAGGTGTGATATGATTAATCTGCCTGGAAATTTTGTATTTTCTTTCCTTCAAGCATTTAAAATATAGGAGCAACCTACTTACTGAGCTTTCTTTTCTCATTCAGCAGCCTGCTATTCCAATTCGTTCTTACACATCCACAGCTTGACTGAACTATTTGGAGTTCGAAGATTCACTAGACTTTCTCATTTTTCCTGATCTTTGTATTTGGCCGGCATGCGCTTCCCCCAATCTATTGTCTTCGTCTTTGGTGGTGGGGGAACAAGTTGACCTCTTATTAATAAATGCTTCAGGAATTGGCTCACAGGCTGCCTCCTCCAGGAAGACTTCCCTGATTGTTGCCAGTCCCCAAGGCAGAGTTAAGTGCTTTGTTTTTTTGCTTGCTTGTTTTGGTTGTGCTCTTTAGATATTGTTGTCACCCGGCTTACACCATGGCAGGTTCATTATTTCTGTCCACTTGTCTCTCTTTTCAGATGGCAAGCCCTTGAAGGTAGGGATTTGGCTTTGTCTATCTTTATGTCCTCAGCACCCAGCTTTTTTTTTTTTTTTTAATCTGTTATGTGCTTAGTAAATGTTAAGTGAATGAAGAGGGTGGGAAAAGATGTCCTAAGATCTCACTAGAAAAGTTGCAGTCACTGTGCAAAAGGACATTTATTTTACTAAGAGGAGCCTGGTTCTATTTTTTTTTTCTTTTTTTCTGGATATGTGTCTGCTTGGGGCATGATTATAACAACTTTGATTTTTAGGAAATCTGTAGCTGTTAGAAAGAACAGATTAGAAGGAGTGGGGAGATGCCGTTAGAGCTAAGGATACAGAACACAGAACTGATACAGACGGTGACAGAAAAAGTACAAAACACACAGCTGGGTGCTGAGCACGGGGACAGAGCTTTAGGGCGCCTAGGATGTTTCTACACAGTCCTGGGGCTGGCCTTCACAAGGAATGGCCTGAGTTACTGGAAGATTAAGTTATACTGAATACTCTGCTTAAGAAAATAGTCTTTAAAACCTATTGAGTTTTTCAATAAGCTTCAGTCTCCAGGAAGCAGCATGGGGACTATTCAGTCACTAGGACACCCTTTGGACATTTTCAGATGGAAACTATGTTGTGGGTCTGGAAACGGTCCTGTCATCTCATAAGTACTTTGGGATAGCAAAAGCATCTTGGCAGTAAACGACAGAACGGTAAATGAAAGACATCGTAGGAAGTGGCTTTTTGAACTCATCTCTTTGGAGCCCTGGGGGTTACTTGGCATCTTCCTGAATATTGCTGGATGTTTAACAGTGAGACTGGGGAGCAGGGAGCTGTGTTCTCCCTGTTGCCATCTTCCGCTTCCAATTTTCTATGCAATAGGCTGGGAGTAGGATTTTTTGAAGGAAGTGTCCTCTGCTAACAAATGCGGCAACTGGGCTCTCAGAGCGGTTAAAATGTGTATCCAGATATATGTTCTTAGAAGGCAGCGATGACAAGCATCATCTGAATGAGTTCAAGTCCTAGCATCTCGTTCTTACCTCTCTGTACCTCAGTTTACTCATTTGTAAAATGGAGATAATTATAGTCCCTGTCTCACTGAGCTGTGTGAAAATTACATTAGTTAAAATAGGTTAAGGGGCTTAAAAAAAGTGCTTGGCATAGAAGAAATCCATCCAAGTGTTTGCTATTTAATATTTAAGCAGCCCCTTGACCAAGCCGGCTTTATTGTAAAGATTGAGGCAAAGCTTTGAAAGCCTGTGTGATATCTGAGCCTTGAAGAATGTAGGGAGGGCAGGGCATTTGAGTGAAAGAGCAAGGCGAGGAGGGGGAAGATCTCAGGCTCAGGCCCCCGGTCAGGACCAAGGAGAGGCTCAATCAATGGCAAATATGTTATTACTAAGCAGAGTCTCAGGCCAGCCAGGTGATCGCGATGTCAGTGTGAGGAGGAGGGGACAGAGCACAGCTGGACAGAGTCGGAAGTGGGCTGCGCCCTGGTATGGACTCCCAGTTTTTTCCCAAGTGACACCTTCGGTTTTATAAAGACACTGGCAGTGCCGTGGAGGATAGAAAAATTAGAAGGAGAAAAGGAGGCCCAAGTCCGTGGCTGTTTCAGAGACAAAATGCACAGGGCGGGGTGGGAGGCACGGGAGAGATCGAAGATGATTCTAGAGTTTCCTGGTTTGGGCAACTGGGTGGATAAGTGATGCTGTTCATCAAGATAGGGAAGGCAGGAAGAGGAGCAGGTTTGGGTGGGGAAGGCAATGAGTTCATTTCTGGGACAGGCTGAATTTGAGGTGCCTAAGGGAGATGGAGATGGAGATCCCCAGTAGGCAGTCGGAAGGCCGAGTTTGGAGATCGGAATGGAAGGGTGGGGCCAGAGGCA
This sequence comes from Spilogale gracilis, assembly GCA_004023965.1. Classification (NCBI taxonomy): domain Eukaryota; kingdom Metazoa; phylum Chordata; class Mammalia; order Carnivora; family Mephitidae; genus Spilogale; species Spilogale gracilis. The sequence goes on along the minus strand of PITA01004164.1, from coordinate 57,047 downwards.
CTGATGCCAAGTTGACAACTTATAAATGAGAGTTCAAACTCTGGGAGTGGTTGCGTTCACTGCGGGAATGCGTGCAAAGTGATAGAAGAACGAGAATGGAATGCCAAGGACACGGAGGGCTGAGGAGGGGGTGGGCGTGAAAGACCAGAGGGGCTGCCTGGGGAAGCAAAGTCCTTGGCTTGAGCAGGTGGGATGCAGAGTGGCCTTCGGAAGGGCCCTTCCCACACCTCTGCCGCCCTGATAATTTAACCAAAAAAACTTATTGCTTCAAAGGGCAACAAAGAGGGATTTATAGTTTTGGAATTAGTGTGCTTTGGAGCTGGAAAGAATCTCAGAGATTTTATGGTCCAGTGGGGTGTGTGTGTGTGTGTGTGTGTGTGTGTGTGTGCAAGTGTTTTTGTCAGGTGTTTTGTGCAGACAACTTAAAAAAAATGTGAACTTGTTCCAAATCCCAGTAGATGATAGAGTCATCAACAGAGGTGCTGTGTGCGAAGCTGGGGCTGGGTAGCTTCTCCCAAATGTCTCAGAGTAGCACACACCCATTCGTCCCACAAATATTTATTGGGTGTCGAGCATCTGACAGGCCCTGTGCTCAGCTCTGGATATAGCTGTGGACGACACAGTTTCTGCCCCTGGGGCTCACACGTTTTTAATCTTGACTGTACCTTAAAATCCTATGGGGAGTGTTGAAAAATTCCCGATGCCCAGGCCACGCCCCATACCAAAAAATCGATATCCTTGGCAGTAGGACCAAGTTCAGGTAGCTGTCAAAGTTTCTCCAGGTGGTTTCAGTGTGCGGCTACATCTGAGAACCAGCGGCTTGCAGACAGCCTAGCCCCCAACAGTATTTCCCCTCTTGAGTCAATCCACTGGCCTCGATTTATCTGTGAGGGGCCAGGAGGTACATTGGCCATGGTGGCCGTGAAGGGTTGGGCCTAGAACATCAGGCTAGAAGGAGTCTTGCACACCAGTGTGGCCTTAGCCCAATCCATGCAGTGGCCCTTAACCTGGTTGGTCACCCAGCTTTGATGTTTAAGTAAAAATCTGCTGAATGATCTGCATTGTTCTCTCTTTTCTCTGGGGCTGTCCTCTTTCTCTGTGAAAAACCAGTGGAATTCCTTGTCTAAATGGGGTATTCATTCGGAGGACGCACAAAGAGCCTCTTTCACTGGCAATTCAGTGTCTAGTAACAGAGACCGTGGGGCCGGCCAGGAACCTCCTTGTGCAACTGGCCTGCACCAGGCTTCTGAAAATGAACCGTGGGCACCAACTCCTGGAGAAGCGGGCACCACACATTCTGTGTGTGTCAGGGGGAGGGGTCCCTGAGAACCGTAGATGGTTCTGACACTGCTGGCAGGGCTCCAAGCTCACGACCAAGTCCTTTTCTCTAGGGGACCAACCGGAAGTGTGTCTGGTGGCCACTGTCTAAGCTAGGAAGGGCAGCTGGGTGATGTTGGGTTAGTGGCTTAGCCTCTCTCAAGCTTAGTTTCAGGCAGAGACACAGGATAGAGGATTACAGGGAGGATCAAATGACATGAGATATACAACACATGGGGCACCGACCCTCACCCGCCAAGTGCTCAATGAAGGTCCTTCTATATCTAATCCATAATCGAACCCAAAGAACTAAATCAGCAAACTAGCTGTTGTAGATTGTTATCCCTCATCTCTGAATGAGGAGAGTGAAGCCCAGAGAATGGAAGAAACGTGTCCCCTGGGCGCATTCATGAGAGAAGCTGGACTTGGATCCCAGGCCTCCCACAGTGAAAGGACGACAGTGGGTCAGGGATTACTATTCTGTGGATGTGTTTAGAATTCAGATAGGAGGAGAGAAGATGGAATGGGGAGGGGGGCAGACTTTTCTTATGACTTTGGGGGTTGTATTCAGAGCCATGATATTTAAGTCAGCAGCTGCAGAATTTCATCCTGGGGACAGAGGACAAGGACCCTGTTTTTGCTGGGACCAACTAAGTGCCAGGCAGCCTGCAAACTCCTTTTAGTGTGTGCTCCTGCTTTATTTGATCTATAGGAATAAACCTTTCAGGAGGTGTGATGGATTTTTAGCCCTAATTTGGGAGGGAGCATTCAGAAGCTCAGAGAAGTTAAGCAACATACCCAATGTCACAGAGTAAGTGCTGAAGACAGACTTTGAACTATAAAGTCTGTCTTGCTTTTGGGGATTGTGTCCTGTTGACCCTGAGAAATGAGCTCGCCCACGTGTTTTTTGCTCACTCTTTTACTTCCTGTGGATCTCATGTCTATTTCCCTGGTCCTAAATGACCAGAGAGGCCGTTTCCTTGGGAGCCACATTGGGAGGAGAGTGGCAGTGATACTAATATTAATATAATAGCAATAATTATAACATTGAACACTGTGTTCCCGAATGCTCAATATGTTCCAGACGCTGTTGCAAGAACTCAGCAGACTTAACCTCATTTAGTTCTTACAATACCCCTGTAGGGTTGGCATTATTACTCTCCCTGCTTTTGTGGATGGGGAATGGGCACAGATCAGTTCAGCGACTTGCCTTAGGTCACACAGCTAGCCACTGTGGACCTGGGATTAGAACCACAAGGTCTGTCCCAGAAGCTACTTAGGCAGAACTTGCTGGAGGCAGATGTCGTGGTCTTTGTGCCTCCTGACCTGGCTTCTGATCGGCAGTTGCCACGAGATATGTTCCACGGGGGAATGCTTGCTGGGGCGGGGGGGGCGTTGGTTCTCCTCTTTTTGAGGAAAGGGTTGTTCCGGGTATGTGGGGTTTCAGAGTGATGTTGAGAAGGCTCTTATTCTTTCTGCCTGTAGGTCTCCACGGGCTTGGTCTTCGTGTCTCTTGGCCCTCCATGCTCACTCATCTGGGTTCTCAGGCTCACCAAGCCCTTCATCTACCTCCTTTAAGAAGGAGAGGGGCTTCCTTTGCAGGAGGTCAGTCTCCTGTGCTTTCTTGCCTTGTTCTCAGGCTACACCCTCCTCTGCAGGCTGCCTCAGTGTCCCCAGACCTTTGATCCAGGAGCCAGACCAAAATCCCACCTTGGATGTGGCTGGAGAACCTGGCCATAGTGGGCGCTGGACCATATTTATAACCAGGCACCAGAGGCTGATATTTTAGGGAAGGGAGATTCTGGTTTTCCCCAAAGGGGTTTTCGTTCAGTCCCTTCACTTTCAAGAGGGTGCAAATCCAGAACATTCTGTGCTTGTATTCTGCCCTTTGTATTCTGTACTTGAAAATACAAAAGATAAAAAAAAAAACCCTAAACTTTGCCTTAATAATAATAACATGAGCAGCGGGGATTTATTGAGCACCTACTGTGTGCCAACATTTCACACACATCACCCCATTTTAATCCTCGTAACGTTTCTGCGGGGTAGGCTTTGGCTATCCTGTTTTTGTAGCAGAACAGACTGAGTGTGGAGAGATTCATTTGCTCAAAGCCACGCAGTGAGCACTGGCGGAGCTGGGATCTCAGTCCCTGGTCGGTCTGACACCAGTGCTCTTAAGGACTCTCCATTTTAGCTTGCACTTCTCTCCCCTCCCACCCTCCCCCTGCTCGGAAGTCCACAGTCTCACAAGGATAGGCGGTGAACTTGGACGATCTGGGTGACAAGAGGAGCCATTCTACTTGCTGTTTGCTCTCTGCCCACACCTTGTGCCCGTGATTTCTTCAATCTGGGACCCGGAGCCGGAGGGCGGTGGGGAGGGGACCTCATACAGTCTGTCTGGGGCTAGACTATCAATAAGTCACTTGTCTTTCTCAGTGGGACGGAAACAACTCGGGAACAACTGTGAATATGCTTGTGCGTGCACGGGTTCCGCCTTTAGTTGTCCCTCCTGACAGATAGCTGGTCCTGTGCCCGAGTTTGATTCATTTCCAGTGAAAAACAACCCTGACCTGAAGATAAGAATTCACTCAAGCAAGATTAGAGGGTGAGATAATGTGGCGCTTGCCATGAGTTCATTTTCACTGGTGACTTATTCCATCCGAGAGTTCTCATGTGTCAGGAGGGAGTCGGGTCCGGGCAGGTGTGCAGGCGACAGGGCAAGGCAGCTGAGTTCTGCAGGAGAGCCTAAGCCATCCCACTGCAAATGCTTAGGAGCCCAGACCCTTGGCTGAGAGCAGAGGGTGGAGCGCGGTTGCCGGCTCAGGCTAGGGAGTGGCCATTTTCCATGATGGTGGCACCTAACTTTTGGGGATGATCTTCTCAGGTTTGTCTCTGCATTCTGAGTCTTAATTCCCCAAATGGAGGAGCTACGTGCTTGTTTTCTGTGCTCTGAATAGGCAGCTGTAACTTAGGTTCCTTCAAACACCCCCCAACCCCAACAGACTTTGATATCGAGGAGGGTGGCACTGCGAACGATCCATTCTCAGCCATGGTTGGGGTTCTGGCGGAGTCAGTGTGTGGCCTGGGCGGGTGGTGGCGGCAGGGACATGAAGGTGCTTGAGTGGTATTATTGTTCTTGGTGACAGAGCTTCCATGTCTGACCCTCTGATCCCCCAGGAGATGTTTGAGCTACCCCCAAATCCTTGACATTTGCCGAAGTTTGCTTAATGGCACAGGATATGGTCTCTTTTCATGTATGTTTCCTGGATGCTTGAATATTTATTCTGCTGCTGCTGGGCGGCATGTTCTCTAAATGTTGATTGGATTCCATTGGTTGCTGGTGTTGATGAGTTCTGTGTTCTTGTTACTATTCTGTCTAGTCCTTCCATTAGTGATTGAGAGGGGGGTATTGAAGTCTCCACCTACAATTGTGGAATTATCTAGTTTTCCTTTTAAGGTTTAGTGTTAATTTTGCTTCACAGGATTTGTAGCTTCACTTTTTGGTGCTTACCCTGTCAGTGTTCTTGTAAAGTGATGGTTTTAAAAGTGTTATGTCATGTCCTTCTCTGCCTCTAATAATTTTCTTTGCTCTAAAATTTATTTTATCAGATATTAATATAGCCAACTGCTTTCTTTTGACTAAAGGTGGCATGACAGGTCTCCTACCATCCTTTTAATTTTTAACTTACCTACATCATTATTTTGGAAACAAGAGAGCATATAATTGAGCCATGTTTTTAAATCCACTCTGATGATTTTTCGAGTTTAATCTCATCTGATCTGAGAATGTCATGATTTCTCATTTTTCTCCTGAAGGGTACTTCTGCTGGATGCTGAGTTGGCAGGGGGATTTGTTTTGTCTTGTTCTGTTTTCTCCTCCAGCGTTTGAATAATATTGTACCACTCCTTTCTGGCTTCCACAGTTTCTGATGAGAAATACACTGTAAGTTAAATTGTTTTTCCTTTGTAGGTAAGGCATTGTTTCTCTTTAGCTGCTTTAAAGATGTTTTTATTTGCCTTTCCTTTTCAGAAGTTTGACCATGATGTGTCCTGGAGTGGATTTTTTACCCCCCCCCATTTCTCTTGTTTGGGGCTTGCCACTCAGCAACTTGAATCTCAGGTTTTGTCTTTTGCCAGATTTAGGAAGTTCCAGCCTTTAATTCTTTGAATGCTTTTCCAGCCCTGCCCTTTTTCTCCTCTCCCTCTGGAACTCAGATGGCATGAATGTTAGATGTTTCATCCTACAGACCCCTGAGGCTCAGCTGAGCTTTTCGTTCTGGTCTGTTTTCTCTCTGTTGTTGACATTGGGTTATTTTTACCATTCGACCTGGTTCTTTTCTTTATTCCCTCCATTCCACCATTGAGCCCATCCCCTGAGTTTTTTTTTTTTTAATTTTAGTCATTTTATTTTTCAGTTCTAAAATTCCATTTGTCTCTCTTTTATATCTTCTATTTATTCACCAAAATGTTCTATTTCTTTGATGAAACTTTCTATTTTTTTTTTTCAGTTATTTCATTGGGTCTTGAAACATTCATATGATATCCACTCAAAAATCCTTGTTGGACGATTCTGACATTTCTGTCACCTTGGGGCTGGTCTCTGTCAATTGCCTCTTTTACATTCAAGTTGAGATCTTCTTGATTCTTGATGTGAAGAGTTATTTTCTTTTGAAACTGGACATTTTATTTTTTTTTTAACATTTATTTATTTATTTATTTATTTATTTATTTATTTATTTTTAAAGATTTTATTTATTTGACAGAGAGACACACAGCCAGAGAGGGAACACAAGCAGGGGGAGTGAGAGAGGGAGAAGCAGGCCTCCTGCCGAGCAGGGGGCCCCATGTGAGACTCAATCCCAGGTCTCTGGGATCATGACCTGAGCTGAAGGCAGTCACTTAACCAACTGAGCCACCCAGGCGCCCCAGAAACTGGACATTTTAGTTACTATGATATGAGACTCTGAAGTCTGTTTATACTTTCTGCTTCAGTGGACTATTTTTTTTGACACTGCTCTGTCAGGGGAAGGTGGAGATGTTGCCCTCTTAAAGCCAGGTAGGGTTAGAAATGCAGAGTCCCCATTTGGCCTCTGCTGACACCTGAATTGGGAAGGCATTCATCATTCTCAGGGTGGAGGTAGGAGTGCTGGTTCCCCACTAGGCCTTCACTGATAACTACCCTGGCTGGGAGGGGTAGGAATGCCTTGTGTCTGCTCACACATGTCTTTCACTGGACATTACAGTAAAGAGAGGTGGTCTCATTGTTTCTGGATGGTGATGAAGTCTTCCCTCACCCTCCTGTAACACCAGAGGAGAGGCACCAGAGCACCTCTATATGTCTTGGTGAGAGTAGAAGTGCAGTCTCCTATGAGGGCCCCACGGACATCATGGTGGGGCACATGTTGTTACCATCTGATGGGGAGGAATTTTCTAGCTCCTTAGTTGGCCTTCTCTGACATCACACCAGCAGGGAGGTTGGGGAGCCTCATCACAGTCTGCAAGGGTAGAAACTAGGTTCTTGACTCTGCCTCACTCTGTGGGCCTGGGTGAGGGGAGGCACATTTTTTTTCTGTGATGTTTGTCTAAAGTAGAGCAGTTATTGTTGGAGAGTTTTCTGTCTTCATACATTTTCCTACTTGGAGAGAGGAGGCTTTTGTTGGGGCTTTCTCATGTCTAGGTTCATTGGTGTTTCTGGGGTACAGGTTTCTTCAGCTCCCAGTCTGGATTATATAGGACAAAGAGAAAACACAGAAAACTTACCTCCATGTCATTTCCTGGGTCCATTCCCTTACTTGTCTGCCTTTCTCCCCCACCTTTCAGAATTTTCTTATGATTGCTTTATACCTCACATCTGTGGTTTTCAGTGGTACTTGGTGGGAGGGATGGAAAGAAGTATGTCGACTCCATCTTCCCAGAAACCAAAGTCCCAGCATCCTTTAATGAACTACCTTCCTACTAAAACTGGCCACAGTGGGCTCTGTTGTTTGCAGGGAAGAACCCTGACTGATACACTGTCCCTTTGAGAAGAGTGGGGCCACAGAAGAGCTGTCCCCTGCAGCAGGAATTCTGGTCTTGTCAACAGGTTTTCAGAATTGGTAGTTCTCTGTTTTTGTATGAATGGTTTTCTTCAGTTTTCTCCAAACCACACAGATTGCCTTCTGAACACAAAAACACCATTTTTTCATTATTATTATTATTATTTTTTTTAAGTAATCTCTACATCCAATGTGGGGCTCAAACTCATGACCTTCAGATCAAGAGTGGCACGTTCTTCTGACTAGGGCAGCCAGCTGCCCCCATTACTTTCTTTTATTAAAAAAAGCAGTATTTTTTTTTGTAAAAAATTTAGAAAAATATTGATAAATAAAACAGAGAGCATCTCACACCAGAATAGCAGCTACTGCTATTTATATATATATAATATGTATAGTATATATAGTTTCTACTTATATATATAAGTAGTATATATATAATACTTCCATTTATATATATAATGTGATTGTGGTGTACTTTTCAATGATTAATCTACTTTTTCACTTAACCGGATGTCTTCTACCCCAATAAATATAGTATAGTTCATCATTTTTTTAGACCATCATTTTTAATAGTTAGATAATATTCCACTGCAAGAACACAGTTATTTACATATATGTTCCCTACTGTTTCCAGTTACTTCCCAGTGTAAACAATTCTTCATGGAACATCTTTGTAGATAATCATTGTGTACTTGTCCGGCTATCTTAAAATAACCCCCTAGAAATGGAATTCCTGAGCTGTAGGGGACACACATTTTTGAAAAAAGAGCGTTTGATACATATCTTTACTTATCCTTCCCATCTTGCTTCTAGTCATAGTACCATTGCTTGATTCTCCTTCTGCCTGAGTTTTCTCATTCACATAGCACTGCCGGCATCCCCCCTTCAGCCTCCCCTCTACTTCTCTCTGCTCACTAGTGCTAGCTGGTAACAGGATGATATGTGACAAATTAACACACATGTGACACCTTCCATGTTCCACTTGCTTACATCCTGAGGATCTTTTACCATTCAAGGCATGATGGAATTTCCAAACTGAGGTGACAAGTAGTTTTAAGTTCAAGTGCAAGGGTTCAGATGGAAGACTCCAGAAATAGATGTGATTAGCCATTTCCTTCCTTCACCATTGATCTCTGGTCTTCATGGGAGACGAGAGGGAGAGATGATGTAATATGGTGAGGTGTGAGAATGAGTGGCCCTATCTCATGTCTCCCTCTCCCCCACAGAATGGCTCTTGACCAGGGGACATGATAAAATATGTCTTTAAGTTGAGACGACCCATTTTAGGCTTCCCAGGGTGTAGTCTGGGGAGTCATCAAGCTGCAGGTCAGTTCTCTATTCATTATGGAAAGGCTTCCATAGAATAGAGATGGTAATATGGTGTGTCTAGTGGGGAGGGAGAGTAGAGATAGACTTCCCATCTTCCCAAGACCTCAGAGCACTGAGGGCCAGACATGTGAGTGTCTCTGTGGCATCAAGTTGGGGTAGAGAGGAAGAAGAAAGAAAAGAGGAAGTAGGAGTGGGAGGGGAAGGGCAGGGGGGAAAACAGGAGGAGAGACAAGAGAGAGACAATAAGAAATGAGAGCTGGGAGACCCACAAGGGCTTCTTGGTGAGTGTTGTGGACCGCATGGCAGAGGCTAAAGGGTGGGTCACGTTTGTAGGCATCTGATGAAGGCATGGTTGTCTCTAGAGAATTTTCTAGCATGGGACACAAATAAGAACCAGATGAGATGAGTTACATTTGAAGCCAGAGGCCAGCATGGGACCAAGATAGATGGAGACAGTGAGGTAACTTCTTACCATATATGCAGAGTAACATTCCTATATACACACAACACACATTGAATTAAAATGATTTTTCACTTAATTCACTTGAAAGTAACTAGATTAGTCATTCTACAATGGCCAGGATAGGAATCCCAGGCAGAAAGTATACTGTTTAGGAAAATGGGGTGGGGTAGGGAAGGAAGGAATTTTTGCAGTCCTGAGTACACATTGATTGAAAATCTTTACCAAGTCAGCTTTTCTAAACTACCATGGCCTAAGAAAATCTGTTTTCCAGATTTGAACCTTTGCATAGTCCCAAACAAAATCTCCTTTTATTTATTCTATGTTATCTATGCATAGTGGTTATCAAATTACTTAAAATCCCATTTTGTTCAAACAAAAATGTCATGTAAAGCAAATAAAAATCAGTTGGTAGAGTGGGGAGGATGCCTCACCTCAATCATCTGAGGTTCATAGAGGGACTCTGTGGAGCCCTTAGGACTCAACAGATACAAGGATGCCATTATGGTTGTGCAGTGCACATGCTGCGCAACAGTGCTGGCCAAGGCACTCGGTGAGAGCTGAAATCTAGCTTGTGTTCCACTCATCAAGACTCAGGCTCTGGCACAGGGCTGCACCTACTTGAGGATAGGCTTGCCTTTTTCTATATGCAAAGTGGACTGTGCTTATAATCCTAGGCCTATTGAGCAGCATGCACCCAGAGGAGATTTCTTCTCAACTTCACCCAGATGGGGCACCTTTTGCATACAGGCCACATAAAGGCACATAATGGTCCTGCATGAGCATAGTTTGAAAACAACAGTAAGTGCTTGCTGATACATAGAATTTGTTTTTTTAGTTTTGAGTTCCCAGTTTGCTGATACAGTTCAAATCAAGTTCAGTATATTTGCTTCTCCCAGACTTAGAACATTACTGCTCAAGTGAGTGAGGGGCCAACAGCCTGTTGGAAGGGCAGTGACTGATACTGTCATTAAACTATGGAGAAATGTGCCAGACAAGACTTTCTCTGGGTAGAATCCCTTGTTGTTATTTATTTATTTATTTATTTATTTATTTATTTATTTATTTATATATACTGTGAAAATCAGAACTAGGAGACCAAATGCTCACTTTAGTGAAATATTCTATTTTACAATCGGGAAATGATTCTGAGAAGTTACGGCTTATGTTCAAGGCTACAGGATTCTAGCTGGTAGAGCTGAGACTCAAATCTAAAGCTTCCTGGCTGTGGTCCCAGGACTTTTCAGTTGGCTGTGTGATGACGGAAACCATATAGGCAAAGAAATGATGTGGTCTTTCTCTGGGACCTCCTTCTCCAAAGATAGATGTTTACCTCTTGGAGCTTTGCTAGGCATGGTCTTACTTTGAGGAAGGAGAGTGCGTCACTGATGGAGAGCCTAGCAACGTGCCATCGTGTGATGTCGTTGAAATGGGCCACCTCTGTAGCAATGGCTCCCAAAGCACGGAAACTCCTCCTTAGTCTGCCTTGGTGCTGAATCAGGCATGGGAGTTATGCCTACTTCCTGGGTTGCAAGACGGGTGCCCCCAACAACAACAATAATAATAACAACACTAATGATGGCAAGCACCGTCATCATCTTATTTGGTCCAGACAGAGCCCCTTTGATCTGGGAATTTCTGAGCATGTTGCCAACATGATCCAGCAGCTAGTGTCATTATCCCCTTTTTACAGACGGAAAATGAGGCACAAGACATTTAAGCTAGAGGCTCAAGGTCACGCGGGGCGTCATTAGTGGAGACATGTAAGGAACTCAAGTTGTTAGCTCTGAAATAAAATCTCCGGGCGCTTAACAGGCTTTTGGTTGGCAACGGCTGCTCTTTACGAGGACTGTCTATTTTTATAAACCATGCCATAAAAGTGAATACCAATCATTAGATTTCATTTCAAGCATGTCTTTCATAATCTTAAATGCTGTGAGCATGTGGCAGACATTCCCCTTGCTCCAAACAGCCCGGTCTACACACAGTCCTCTGTAATGCTCTGTGGCTCCCCCCGTGGTCCCAGAAGATGAACCCTCTCTGATAAGATTCAAAGCTGGCATTGTATGCCAGAAGGAACACTGGCCAAAGGCTCCAGGGGCCTCAACTTGTTGTTTTCCCCAGCTTTACTGAGGTGTAATTGACAAAATTGTATGTATTTAAAGTGCACAACATGATGATTTGACCTACTTTGTAAAATGGTTTCCACAATTCTGTTAATGAACACATCCATTGTTTCACAAACTTAATTTTCTTTTCTTTCTTTCTTTCTTTCTTTCTTTCTTTCTTTCTTTCTTTCTTTCTTTCTTTCTTTCTTTCTTCCTTCCTTCCTTCCTTCCTTCCTTCCTTCCTTCCTTCCTTCCTTCCTTCTTTTCTTGTGTAGTGAGAATGCCTAAGTTCTCCTATCTTAGCAAATTTTAAGTATACAACACTGTCTTATTAACTGTGGTCAACATGTTGTACGTCAGATCCCCAGAGATTTTCTTCTTGTAACCGAAGGCTTATACCCTTTGATCAGCCTCTTCCTGCCTCCTTAACCTCCCTGCCTCTGGTAACCACCATTCTGCTCTGTTTATGTGAGTTGGCCTTGAAAAAAAAAATATATACACACACACACACACATACATATATATAGAAAGAGTCTGTATATAAGTGGGATCATACAGTCTTTTTCTCTGGCTAATGTCACTTAGCATATATGTCTTCTAGGTTTGTCCATGTGGTTGCCAATGCAGGATTCCTCTTCCTCATGTCTGAATAATATTCCATTATATGTATCACATTTTCTCCATCCATTCATCCATTGACAGATATTTAGCTTGTTTCTGTATCTTCCCTACTGTGGATAGTGCTTCAGTGAACAGAGGACTGCAGATACCTCTTCAAGAAACTGATTTTACCTCCTTTGAATATATACCTGGATCATGTGGTGATTCTATTTTTAATTTTTTGAGGCATCTCCATAATGTTTTCCATAATGGCTAATACTCATTTATATTCCCTTCAGTAGTATACAGGGTTCTCTTTCCCACACATTATTACCAACACTTAATATATGTTGCTTTTTTGATAAAAGCTATCCTAACAGGTCCTTTGTTAAAATTCAGACTTTTTTTTCTATCGAGTGGTAGGAGTTCCTTCTATATTTTGGATATTTCATCTTTATTAGATACACGGTTTGCAAATCTTTTCTCCTATTTTTTAGGTTGTCTTTTCATTTGTTATTTCCTTTGCTGTGCAGAAACTTTTTAATTTGATGTAGTCCCACTTACTTATTTTGTTTTTGTTGCCTGAGCTGTTTGTGTCATATCCAAGAAATCATTGCTAAGACTGATGACAAGGAGATTTTTTCCTTATGTGTTCTTCTAGAAGTATTATGGTTTCAGTTCTTACATTTTAGTCTTTAATCTATTTTGAGCTAATTTTTGTGAGTGGTGTAAAATAAGGGTCCATTTTCATTCTTTTGAATGTGAACATTTAGTTTTCCTAACACCGCTTTTTTTTTTTTTAAAGATTTTATTTATTTATTTGACAGAGAGAAACACAGCCAGAGAGGGAACACAAGCAGAGGGACTGAGAGAGGGAGAAGCAGGCTTCCTGCCGAGCAGGAAGCCCGATGCGGGGCTCGATCTAGGGTCTCCAGGATCATGACCTGAGCCGAAAGCAGTCGCTTAACCAACTGAGCCACCCAGGCGCCCCCCTAACACCACTTTTTGAGGGAACAATTCTTTCCTCATTGTATATCCTTGGTGTCCTGGTGAAAGATAGATAACTATATGTGTGGGCTTATATATGGGCTTTCTATTCTGTTCCACTGGTCTATATGTCTGATTTTTGGTCAGTACTTACTGTTTGGATTACTATAGCTTTGTAATATGGTTTGAAATCATGAAATGATGGCTTTGGCTTTGTTTTTCTTTCTCAAGATTGCTTTGGCTATTCGGTGTCTTTGGTAGTTCCATACAAATTTTAGAATTTTTTTTCTATTTCCGTGAGAAACATCAATTGGATTTTTTTTTGAAGACTTTATTTTTATTTGAGATGCAGAGAGAGAGAGACAGAACACAAGCAGAGGGAGCGGCAGGCAGAGGGAGAAGCAGGCTTCTCACCGAGCAAGGATCCTGATGTGGGACTCAGTCCCAGGACCCTGAGATCATGACCTGAGCTGAAGGCAGATGCCCAACTGACTGAGCCACCAGGCACTGCATTAGTGGAATTTGATAGGGATCACATTGAGTCGGTAGATTGCTTAGGGTAATATGGACATTTCAACAATTAACTCTTCCAATCCATGAATATGTGATATCTTTCCATTTATTTGTGCCTTTCTCAATTTCTTTCATCAGCGTTTTATAGTTTTCAATGTACAGATCTATCACCTCTTTGGTTAAATTTATTTCTAAGTATTTTATTATGTTTGGTGCTATTGTAAATGGGATTGTTTTCCCAATTTCTCTGTCTGATAGCGTGTTGTCAGTGCACAGAAATGCAACTGATTTTTATGTATTAATTTTGTATCCTGCAACTTCACCAAATTTGTTTATTAGTTATAACAGTATTTGGATGAAATTTTTAGGGTTTTTATATGTAAAAACCCACGTGCAGAGTCAATTTTACTGCTTTCTCATGGATAGCTTTATTTGTTTTTTTTCTTGCCTACCTGCTCTGCCTAGGATTTCTAGTATTATGTTGGATAGAAGTGGCAAAAGTCGATGTTCTTATTTTGTTTCTGATCTTAGAGGAAAAATTTTCAGCTTTGCACTGTGGAGTATGATGCTAGCTGTGGGCTTTCATAGGTAGTCTTTATTATACTGAAGTACATTCCTTCTATATCTAATTTCTTGAGAGTCTATATCATTAGAGAATGTTGAATTCTGTTAAATGCTTTTTCAGCTTCCATTGAAATGATGATATGGTTTTTATCCTTCATTTTGTTAATATGGTGTATCACATTTATTGATTTGCATATGTTGACTCATCCTTGCTTCCCAGGGGTGAATACAACTTGATAATGGCATATGATCTTTTTAATGTGTTGTTGAATTCTGTTTGCTTGTGTTTTGTTGAGGATTTTTGCATCTATATTCATCAGGGATATTGGACTATAATTTTCTATTCTTGTAGTGTTACTGTCTGCCTTTGGTATCACAGTGATGCTGGTCTTTAAAAAAGTGAGTTTGAAAGTGTTCCCTCCTCTTCAGTTTTTGGGAAGAGGTTGAAAGGATTGGTATTAATTCTTTAAATATTTGGTAGAATTCACCATTAAATCCAGTGCTGGGCTTTTGTTTTTTAGGAGGTTTTTTATTATTGACTCACTCTCTTTATTCATTATTGGTCTGTTCAGATTTTCTATTTTTTTGTGATTCAGTTCTGGGAGGTTGTTTGTTTCCAGGAATTTTTCCACTCCTTCTATGTTATGCAATTTGTTGACCCATACTTGTTCAAAGTAGTCTTTTATGATTCTTGGTATCTGTTGGTATCTTTTGTTACATTTCCTCTTTCATTTCTGATTTTATTTATTTGAGTCTTCTCTCTTTTTTCTTACTTAGTCTAACTGCAGGTTTGTCAATTTTGTTTACCTTGAAAAAAAAATCCAGTTCTTAGTTTTTCACTTAATTTTCTGTCTATGTCATTGATTTCTGTCTATGTCATTTTGGTCTATGTCATTGATTTCTGTTCTGCTCTTTTTAAATTTCCTTCCTTTTGTTGACTTGTTTCATTCTTTTTCTAGCTCCTTGAGGTATGGAGTTTGTTTATTTGAGATCTATCTTTTTCTGCACGTAGGCATTTATTGCTATAAACTTCCCTCCTACAGCTGATTTTGGTGTATCCTATAAGATCTGATATGCTGTGTTTCCATTTGTTTTAAGATGTTTTTTGATTTCCCTTTTGATTTCTTCTTTGACCCATCATTTGCTCAGGAGTGTGCTGTTTAATTTTCACATGTTTGAGAATTTTCCAGTTTCCCTCTTGTTAATTTCTATTTTCATATCACTGTGGTTGAAAAAGATACCTGTATGATTTTAATGTTATTAAATTTGTTAAGACCCATTCTGTGATCTAACATATAATCTATCCTGGAGGACGTTCCATGTGTGCCTGTGCAGGATTTGTCTTCTGTGACTGTTGGATTAAATGATTTGTATATGTCTGATAGGTCCATTTGGTTCTAATGTGTAGTTCAAGTCCAACGTTTCCTTATTGATTTATTTTCTATCTGGATGATGTATCAATTGTTGAAAGTGAAGTACTGAAGTTCCCTACTATTATTGTATTGTTTAAATCTGTTAGCATTTACTTATGTAGGTAAACTGATGTTGGGTGCATATATGTTTACAATTGTTATATCCTCTTGATGAATTGACCCCGTAAGCATTATGAAATGAACTTCTTTGTCTCTTGTTTCAGTTTTTGACTTAAAGTCTATTTGTCCACTTGCATAAAATATTTTTTCCCATTCTTTCCCTTTATGCCTATGTATGCCTTTAAAGCTAAAATGAATCTTTTGTAGGCAACATGTAGTTGGATCTTGTATGTATGTTCAGCCACTCTATGCCCCTTCATTGGAGAATTTAACCCATTTAAACAGAAAGTGATTATTGAAAAATAAGGATTTACTAATTCCATTTTATTGTTTTCTGGGTATTTTGTAGTTCTTTTGTTCCTTTCTTCCTCTTTTGTGTTTTCCTTTATGAATTGATGATTTTTGGTAATGGTATGCTTCAATTCCATTCTTTATCTTTTATATATTGATTACAGGTTTTGCTTTGTGATTACCAGGAGGCTTACATAAAACATCTTATAGTTATAATAGTCTATTTTGGGCTGATAACTACTTAACTTCAATCGTCTACAAAAACTCTATCCTTCTACTCTCCACCTCACATTTTATTTTTGATATCATGATTTACATTTGTATATTCATTCACCAGTTACTGTAGCTATAGTTATTTTTAATGCTTTTGTCATTTACCTTTTTTTTGTCATTTACCTTTTATACTCGAGTTTGGTGATGTACACATCACCATGTTACAGTATTAGAGTATTCTGAATGGACTATATACTTACTTTTAGCAATGGGCTTTATGTTTTCATGCTACTAATTGGCTTGCTTTTATTTCAGCCTGAAGAACTTGTAAGCATTAAGAACTTGCAGCATTTCTTGTAAGGCAGTTCCAACCGTGAACCACTTCAGCTTTTGTTTGTTTGGGAAAGTCTTTATTTCTCATTTCTGAATGACAGCTCTTCCAGGTAATGTAGTCTTGGTTGGCAGTGTTTTTTCTTCAGTGCTTTAAGTATATCCCTCTGCTTTCTCCTGATGAGAAGTTTCTACTCAGAAGTCTACTGATACAATCTTATGGAGGTTCCCTTGGTTGTGAGGAGTTTCTTTTTCTTCCTTTTCTGCTTTAACAATTCTCTTTGTCTTTGATTTTAGACAGTTACACTAAAATGTGTCTTGGAGAAGACCTTTTTGGGTTAGATCTTTTGGGGGATCTATGAGCATCATGAACTTGGATATCTAAGTTTCTCCTCAGACTTAGATATTTCTCAGCCATTATTTCTTTAAATAAGGGTAGCACCTTCTTTTTTCTTTTCCATCTGGGACTCCAGTAATGCCTGGGTTGTTTTGCTTGATAACATCCCATTAACTCACATAAGCTTTCTTCACACCTTCTCATTCTTTTATATTTATTCTTCTCTGACTGGATAAGTGAAAATGTCCTGTTCTTTCACGGATTCTTTCTTTTGTTTAATCAAGTCTGCTGGTGATGCTCTTCATTGCATCTTTCATTTCATTCATTGTATTGTTCAGCTCCAGAATTTTCCTGCTTGGTTCTTTTTTTAATGATTTGTTTCTTTCTGTTAAACTTTCTGTTTTGTTTGTGTATTGTTTTCCTGATTTCATTGAATTGTCCTTCTGTGTTTTCTTGTAGCTCACTGACCTTTCTTAAGGCAATGACTTTGAATTATTTATTGAACAAATCACAGATCTCCATTTCTTTAGGTCTGGTTACTGGAAAATTAATGTGTTCCTTTAGTGGTGTCATGTTTCCTTGATTTTTCATGTTCTTTGAAATCTTACATTGCTGTCTTCACATTTGAAGAAGGAGTCACCTCCTCCAGAATTTACTGACTGGCTTTGGGAGAGTATTACCTTCTGTCATCTCTGTTAGGGATTCTTTGACTTTTTCAGATATTTTCTATGGATTAACCTGCTTTACACTTCTTGAATCCTCTTGGTGGTACAAGAATGTATGCCTTGGTGCAATTGTATGCCTTCTCTCAATCCTGCAGATAGGCATAGCACAGAACGCTTCCCATTTGCTTCCCCCAGGGCAGTGCTGGATTACAATTACTTTCTCCCCATCCTGCAGAGTTGGGTTGACATTCCCTGCGTGCTTCCTAGCTGTCTACAAGACATGCACTTGCTGCCTTCAGGAGTATTCACAGGAAGTCAGCCATAGCATCAAGGTGTGTGTAGGTGAGGTACAAAGAACACTGGGGGTGCCTCTGGGACAATTGGGGAGATCTGAAGATGAGACATTCCCAGCACCTTGTTGCCAGGCATCTTTATGGAGTCTGCAAAGTGATTAGAAGAAGCCACATTCAGGTGATCTCAATCTCAACCACAGCTCTGCTTTTTCGGCCTGTGCCACCTTGGAGAAGGGACAGGGATTCTCTGGACCTTCATCCCATCTTCGATTGTACTGGGAAGGATTTGCATCAAATCACTGATGCTCGGTTTTATTGATTTATTTTTATTTTTTTTTAGTTTAAATTCAATTAGCCAACATAGAGTACATCATTAGTTTTTGATATAATGTTCAATGATGCTGTGTTTTAAAAATGAATTCATGGTTGTGTGTCAATTCTTCCCACTACATTTTTCTCTTCCAAACTTCTGAAGTCTTGGAGAAGCTGCCATCTCCCAGCTTTGAGCCTTCAGAGAGCTGTATGTCATCTTTGTTGCTGTGCTATCTTTTCTTACAAGGTTTCAAACTTTTAAAAGCAACATGGATGGGACCGGGAAGGGAGACAAACCATAGGAGACTCTTAATCTCAGACACAAACTGAGTGTTCCTGGGGAGTTGGGGGAGGGATAGGGTGGCTGAGTTATGGAAAAAATAAAAATTAATAAAAAAATTTTAAGGTGTTAACCCCTTATTTAGCTTCACAATAAAATGGTTTGTCAAAATGAAGATTGCCTATTTTAACTTAAGAAAAGTTGCTTGGATGAATAAAAAAAGTAAAAGCAACATGGATTCAGAGTAGAGTGAAGGAAATAGCCACTGCTCTGCGTGTTTCAATAAGAAAATAATTTAGTTCAGGGAATTATGAGCTTGCATGATGTTGCAAGGGCTGGAGAAGTGAAAATCAGAAGAGTTCCACGGGGTAGCACCATTTTGAAGTGATCCTACTGTCATTGTGATCTGGGGATTAAGAAACCCCTGTCCTGGCTGCTTTCATCACAGGGGCCTCGGGCACCCATGAAGCGCCCAGTGACTGAACTCTGGGATGAGGAGTCCGGTGATAAAATGTCTCCATACACTCATGTTTCTGCTGTAGTGTTAAACTGCTTCACACAAGGTTATTATTGGGGAAAACTAATTATTTCTAGAGCTATGCTTTCAAAGGTGATTGGGAAATGTTGATTTTTTTTTTCTTTTCTAAGCTCTTGAGTTACAGGGAATGAGAAATTGATACCAAAGTCTTATTCAGTGCAAACAGTTGTTTAGATTTTTGTGTTACATGGTGTAATAGTCAGGATAGGCTCTTCTATGCTGCAGTAATAAACAACCCTAAAATGTCAGGGATTTTAAACAATAAACATGGATTTCTTACTCACCAAATATCTGTTGAGGGCTCTTTGGCTTTCCTCCTAGGTGCACCATCTAGAACAAATGATCTTAAAGGCAGGGGAAGGGAGAGGTGGAGGAGGCACTTTGGTCATACCTGCTTGAGCTCAGGAGAGGCACATGTCCCTTATGTCCACTTTCTGTGGCCAGAGCTCACTATATTGCCCCCATCTCAGCTGGAAGCAGGCTAGAAGAGTAGGGGAGCATGCGAAATGTTTGGTGCACACTTACTATCAGTCAGGGGAAAAAAAGAGGACGTGCTTGGGGGTCTAAGTTGGGGTGAGCCTGCCTCTTCATCTCCCTTTCCCTCTGTAAAAGCCTTTGAAGACAAAAATCCTAGAGCTCCTCAAATGCCAATATGCACACCTTACTTATTAAAGGATTTGGAGCTATAATCTAGATATCTGTGTTCTGCCCTTGAGGAATCAGCAAAATATTTCCTTCTCCATAAATATCTCCCTTGCTGGTCTAACCTGATACTTAACATTTCCACCATTAATATTACCTTTGGGGTACTAACTTGAGGATTATTTAAATATGTTAAGACAATAGGTCATCTTGGATTGCATTGGAACACTTTCAGGGAGCAGGGATTAGGTTGTGGGGGAAATGGACTGAAGGAGTGCACTGGGGCATGAGAAAGGCAAGCTGGTGTCAGTGGCCTCTATGGATGAGCAGGAGGGGTCTTGAGGATATCAGGTGGGGGGGCTGGAAGGGAAAAAAGGCACCCCAAGGACACGGAGAAGAGAGCTTCAGGCAGGTTCTCCACATTACATCTTTGCTAAGGGCTTGGCATATTTAGGCCATGGGATGGCCACAGCTTCCCCAACTTCATCCAATAAGATGATAAGTAGCTCTTTGAACTGAGCCTGCTTTTGGAATAAACCCAGAAATATCTGTCCCACTAGATTGCAGTAAAGAGAAGTAAAGCTGAAATGCAATACTTGACTCCATTATTTGACAGAGAGTCCCAAAGTTGACCCGGATACTGACTTCCTGGCATACTTACTGGCACTTCTGTGGACTGGTCAAATACAACTGTGTGATCTGGGTTAAGTTGCATGACATTTCAGCACCTCTATTGGGAGGATTAAATGAGAAAATCCACGTTTAACACAAAGTAGAGAATCAGCAGATCCAAGCTCTGAAGTCAGAGTGACCACTCCAGGTTAATTTGGATCTTGACCTACATGGACTTCCCCAGAAGGAAATTCTCAGGGGTGTTTCATTTCTCAACAAGGCTCGGTGAAGAGACAGCACATGGAATCCCATTTAGTCTGTACAATAAACTTAGTGGATGGGAAATAAGAGGGTGATGATCAGTAATAGATGGCAGTGTCTCCAGAGAGTAGCAAGAGTGAAAAGTCTATTCTAGTCTCCAGGAAGATGACTCCAGTGAGCACTGGAGCCAAGGGAGAAGGGCTGCCTCATGGGATCCATGCCATGGCTTGGGAGACCAGCTACTGTCATAACCCTGGCCTGTAGGAAAGGAGGGAGGGCAATAAATCACTCGTCTCTCTTTCATCCTGCCTCCCAATCTCCTCCTGGCACCTCCCATTGGTCAAGTGTCCCTAGAAGGCAGAGGGTGAAGGAGGCTGGCAATGCAGTCTGCAGGAGGTCAACTTCTTGAAGCCCAGAGCAGAGCCTGGTTCACAGGAGAGAATGCACAGAGCTGGGGAAGAGAGCAAAATCAACAACAAGCAAGAGGTTCCTCCACCTCTCACAGCCCTGGACCCAGAAACCGGGTCTCCCTCACCCAAGTAGTAGCTCAACTATGGGCAGCTGACCTTCTCGCTCTGTCCAAGAACAGTGGTGAAGGAGCCATGGACCACATGGGCTGCCAGTACCCCACACTATACCAGGCAGTAGAGGAGAAACCAGATTTCTTTGACTTGTCTTTCCCAGAAGATAAAGAGTAGGTGCAAACCAACACTCTCCCCTGAGACAAATGTATCTTTCCCTCCAGGGAGTAGTAGAACAGACTCACATTTGTCAGGTATTGGTTATATGTGGGGTACTGAGTTGGCCCTTCTCTCTGTTGCCTCTTTGAATCCTTTGGTCCTTTTCTCATGGGGATCAACAGCTCCAGGGCCAACTGCTTTTGGAGAGGGCAGGTGGGCCTAGAGCTTAGAAACCTGGTCACAGTAAGGAAGTTTGACTGCAAAGCTTTCCCCACTCTCTGACTCCTGTGAGACCCGCCTCAACTCCACAGGCCAAGCACATGTGTTTTTTTCCTACCAGGAGAAAATAAAATGTCCCATGAAGTTATTCACTCCAGGTGTTAGGAACTTAATATGTCACCCCTCCCAGGAGAATGTGTGTTTCCCAGGATGGACCAGAGAGTGGGTGGTAACTGAACCAAAGTAGTGAATCACTAATAGTGGAATCCCAGGCATTCGGGGAGGTCATATTTCTTGGGTGGGTTCCTTCCTGACATTGTTTATATTATATAGAGGTGACAGCCACTATTGTCCCCCAAAAGGAGATTGTCCCTGTGGGTGTGGTGATGATGAGGAAGGAGAGGCCCGTCCAGGTCGGAGCCAGGTGGTCTGATTTTCAAAACCAGATCTGTCCCTGAGAATGGGAGGGAGCTTAAACACCCGTACAGCCTCCCAGAGTGTCACAAAGCACCCCGGTCACCTCTCTGAAACCGGGTTCTCTGCACCCGGAACGCGGTGCTGTCGTTACACAACGTCCCTGTTGGCAGAGGTGATTTGGCCCCTTGTTTTCAGGTCTGTGCCATTTCCAAGAAGGAGCTGTGGCCTTTGAGGACTCAGCTACTGAATAGCAGTCCCGGCGCCAAGTGGAGGCGCCAAGAAGAGGCAGAGAAGAGAAAGTCCTGACTGTCACACGCAGACGGGGCAGCCAGCCCCGCGGCAGCCAGATGGCAGACCTGCTGTCCTCCTGCGGCCTTGGGGGCAGGCTGGGGCCCAGGTGTGGTTGGGGCGGAAAGAGGCCAGGCCAGGCCAGGCCGGCGGGGAGATGGGTGAGGTCTCCAGCCACCGGGTGGCAGGAGGTGAGAGGAGCGACTTTTATCAGGAGCTCAGGGCCTGGTGGAGGATCTCGCTCGACATTCAAGTCCGGTGCCCTGCGAATTTGTAAGAGCTAAGCTCAAGGAAGAGTTTTTCCTATGAGACATCAGCAACATCATCAATAACAATAAGCTCTGCTACCGTTTACCGAGTGCTGACCGCACAGCTGGGCCTCAGACCAGAGTAATTGCTCAATGTCCTATGACTGTCCTATTCATCCATCCAGCATGTATTTTCTTCAGTTCCTACTTGAAGTCAGGCACTATCCTAGTGCCCTGGACCTAGTCAGGCACTATTCTAGGCCCTGGATCTAGGCCTGATCGAGGGACAGGACAGACAAAGCTCCTGTCCCAGTGGCAGGGTCACCACATGCAATTAACAATGCACAACCCTAGGGGGTGCCCCAGGCAGGGGCCCTTTTGTGTATTGAGCATGCTGGCAGCCCCTCTTGCCCCTGGAGCTCCCATTCTCGTACACATCATAGAACACCAGCGAGGCAGGTGTAATTATTGTCTTATTACAGTCCGAGACTCGGGGGGCTGAGTCACTTGCTGTTTTCAGCCCCAAATCATTTATACCAAAGCTGGCCCTTGCAATTCACCGGTGCCCTGTATGCGCCACGGATGTGCCGTTCCGTCCCTGGATGGGAGAGGAGCGAGCGCGTGGGCAGGCCGAGAGCCGCAGAGCTGGGTTGGCGGCCACCCAGTAGCAGATCATATCCTGACTGGGGATGCTAGAGCCAGCTCCAAGGTCCTGGAAAATCCCTTGGGTCAGGTCCACTTAGCTACGGAAAGCTTTGGTAAGATCAGCTGCCTTCATACTAAGGTTGGGGGCCTGGCCTTTTTATTTGTATCAGTTGGGACCTTATTCAGACAGGTCTATCTCTGGGTAGACTTTGCTGTTCTTAAAGGGCCAGAGGCGGCTACTGATCCTTTCACGTAGTTATCATTTATTCACTGTCCTAGTGACATTGGCAGAGAAGTAGGTCCAGGGACCTACAGGTTTGTAAGGGTGGCCCCCAGACTCCTTTGGTTCAGAATGGAGCAGGAGGGATCCTCCAGCGCCCCGGAACAGGTCTTCTGAACCCAGGGAGCTCATGCCGCGAGAGCAGAGAAGGTTCTCTGCTCCGGGGAGCTCACCCACCTAGGGCTGCCACTAGTGTTCCCAGTGAACAGCTTGAGGCTTGCCTTTGGAGCAAACACATGGCTACCCCAGGCAGGAAAGGAAGACAGCCTTGCCTACATTCTTCTGCTTTTTGCCTGTGCTTCCGTCTTGACGGAGGAAATGTGGCCTCTGGCTGTTGTCCCCTCTTCTGCGGAGTCTCTCTTCTCCCACCCTCAGACACACCGATGTGCAGCTCTGAGCCCCAAACAGGGCCACCGGGGATCTCACGCCAGCCGCCTTGGCATGGCAGTCCTTGGGACTAAACACTGTTTGCCGTTAGCCTCTTGGGGCAAGTGGAGAGGCTGAACAGCCCGTGAGAGGACAGAAGATTATTCGGTGCCAGAGACTGGGAGTAGGGGAAATGCTGAGGGGAGTGTTGTGTGCTAAAAACAAATTCCATCTTCCTCTCGATTTTACCTAAGATGGGTGCTGCCTAGACAGCCTGAATTTTGGAAGAGTGATTTTCATGATAGTCTGGGCCACGGGTGACAAATGTCTGGCACACTTGCCACCATCCCCCTTCTCCCCACACCTCCTCCTGGTCACTGGAATTGCAGCTTCAGACTCAGTGCGGTGTTCCAAGCAGCCTCTGCCCATCAGAGTTGACATTTGAGATCAAGCCCCTTCCTTATGCCTATTGAGAACTTTGGCTGTGAATTCTCTATAGTAATGTATTCCTGAGGCATCTTATCCTAGTGCTGTGACTGTCACAGAACCTGGAAACTCAGAGCACAGTTCAGTGTTGGTTCACAGAATGTCCTCTGATTTGAGGGCTTTCAGTGTATGCTGAACTTGGCTGACTCACTGGTATCTATTTGTCTCCTCCTCCGACCAAGCTGGTTCTCTGGGCTTGGCAGGAGTTCTGGCTGAGCCCTGTCCTTACTCCATATTCTCTTTATTACTAATGAGGCGTTGTTCCTTAATTACTAGGTGCTAGATACCAGAATTTATTTTCTTTGTTTCAATGAATTTAACAAACAGTTCAAGAATACTTCTTGTTCTTGACAAGGGCTGCCTGATTTCTCATTTCGCAAAGATCACTGAAGGTGAAGTGATGCCTAGAACATCCACAGGTGTGAAATTCACCTTCATCACTAAAGTGTTTGGACCCTTTGATACATGTCCCCTGGACACTCTGCTGTCTTTTTAAAAATGAAAAACCAACCAGAATGTGGGAGAAATACATGCTCGAGGTAACTCAATATTCTAATGAATGAAAATGAATGAAATTAGGATATTAAATCACTAATAGTCCTCGCTGTAAAAAACCATTCCAACATAGATTAGTCTAAATTTCCTACCTCCGGGTGTCCCACCTCTTGAACATGACTGAGTCCTTAATGATTCAGAGTTTCAAAGCCTCGAGGTCCTAATCCTGAGAGCAGAGACTGGGGAAAGTTTACTGATGCTTGTTGGCTGGCTATAGGATCTATTAAGAAACTGTATTTTTTTTTTTTGGATTAAATCCAAGAGTTTTCTTTTTCTTTTCTCCTTCCTTCCTTCCTTCCTTCCTTCCTTCCTTCTTTCTCTCTCTCTCTTTCCTTTCTTTTCATCTCTTTTCTTTTTTCTTTTCTCCTCTCTTTTCTTTTCTTGTCATTAAAGCCCAAAAGTTAAGGAAGGTAGAAGCTTCTTGGAATTTCATTTAATGGACAAGCTCTTTCTCTACATCTTAGAGTGCTTATGTCTGAGGGCAAAATAAATCCTGGGGATCTGTGTTGGCCATTCCAGCATAAACAGCCTGGGGTTGCCATGGTCAGAATCATCTAAACCATCCCTGGCAAAAACGTGGATCCTGGCAGGTCACCCAACCTCTGTGAGCCTCAGTTTCCTCTTCTCTAAAATGGGCAGGGTAATCAGGCAAGGTGCAGTATTTAACCTAAGTGAGGAATATGGATTATTACTGCCCTGAAAAAACTTACAGAAAGACATTAGAGACATTTTTATTCAATACCATGTTGAAATTTATTTTTGAAATTACATTTGTTGGATTTTCCATTATCAACCGAATATATTCCTTACATACATTTTAGACAATACAGAAAATTAAAAATAAGAAAAAATAGTCACGCAAAGTTCTCCCACTCAAATAAGATTTCTTTTTCAGTTATTTCCATCTATCCATTTGTTTGGGACATTTTTTTTATATTGTGATGAAATATACCTAACATAAAATTTACCACTTTCATCATTAAATGATGAAATAAACAAAATGTATTTTGTTACAAAAAAAGTATTTTGTTTATTTATTTGAAAGAGAGAGAGAGAGCATGAGCGGGGAGAAGGTCAGGGGAAGAAGCCGACATCATGCGGAGCTGGGAGCCCGATGCGGAACTGGGAGCCCGATGCGGAACTGGGAGCCCGATGTGGAACTTGATCCTGTGACTCCAGGATCATGATCTGATCTGAAGGCAGTTGCTTAACCAACTGAGCCACCCAGGTGCCCCACTTTAACCATTTTTAGGTATATAATTCGGTGGAATTAAGTATTCATATTGTTGTCCAACCATCATCACCACCACCATCCATCTCCAGAACTTCATCATTCCGAACTGAAACTCTATCTCCATTAACCAATAATTCCCCATTTCCCTTTCCCCAGTCCTTGGTAACCACTATTCTATTTCTCTATGAATTTGACTATTCTACATGCCTACTAATAGGATCATTGCTAGTTATTTTTATAAATGGGTCTTCTTAAAAAATAAGAACTTAGCCTAATGGATAGGGAATTCAGCATCCTGATTCTTCACATTATCAGATTCTAAGATATCACAAGCATTTTTTTTTATATCGCTGCACTCTCTGTATAAACATCTTTGCAATGGCCGAGAGTTACTGAGTTGAGTGGATGTAACATTCATTATTTATCTTCCCTAGTTTGCTATTTTAAAGAGTGTTGTGAAAACAGTTTATCCTATTGAGGCTCACTTTCTTTGGGAAGATTCCAGAAAGGAATGACTGGCTTGAGGGAATACGAACATTTTCAGGCTCATGGTCTGCACCACCAAGTGGCTGGAAACAGTGTTTCAGATGGTGCCCTTGACAGCTGTGTAGGTTTCCTCCTGGGGGGGGGGGGGGTGGAGGGGTGGCTGGGAGGTCCTCATCTCTTCTAACATTGACCACTTGTGGGGTTAGTTCAAGCACTGGCTGTCTGTGGAAGTGAGAGGACAGGGCTAGTTCCAAAATTCCTCTATAGGAGAGGTTTAGGCATGCTGAAGTTTTGATTGGGTGTGACAGGAGTTTTCCCTGAAGCAGCACATGGGCAACAAGCACACCATTTTCCCTTTGAGTTGTGTGTTTATTTGGAGGCGGTCTGGAGGTTCATGTGGAGAGCCACCCCCCACCCCACACCTTTGGCTCCTCCAGCATGCAGGGTGGACCCTAGTGACTTTTTGAGGCTCTCCCATCTCTGTTTTTATTTCCAGGGCTCTTCCACAGTGCAGGCCACCAGCTGGACTCCCCAACGTCAACCTGGCTCCTCCTAACCTCTCTTTGGTTCGATCCCAAGTGTCATGGAGAAAAGGACCCACCCTTTCCCTTCCCAGGAAATCCCGTGTCGCAATGAGCACTCGTGTGCTTCTCCTCCCGTGACTTTCTCAGTAGCCCAGTCTGATGACACTGGTCCCACTGCCCTCTGCTGCTCTCCAAGAAGACGTCACAACCACTAGAGATCCCAATCAGCCCGCGTTCTCCCTGTGGCACTGTGTGCTTTGGCTGCCCGGCCAGAAAACTGGGCCTATTTTTACCTATCATTTTGATATTATCTTGGGGTGTAATTGGAAGCGAGCTCTCAGTGTGGAAATTCTTACTTAGAACACAAAGCATTGAAGACAGCTTGGAGGCTGAACTCCAAAAGGACTCTTGCCCGAGGCCTCTTGGCAGGGATGGCTCTGGTTTCTTGGAACAGGGGGGATGGTCAACAGGTGAGTGTTACCCTGGGTGTGATTTTGTGCTTTTTCAGTAGCTATGGGCCATGGTGAATGCCAATGGCTCCTGCCTTCTCTGCATTATTGGGTGAACTGCCCTGTGGTTTAATTCCAATGGCAATGTGATCGGCATTTGCTGGTGTTTCTTGACCCCATGGGAATGCTGGTCTGCATCTCACTATTTTCCTTGAGATGTGGTCTAGGGTCCTTTAAGCTGCCACATGTCTCTCTAAGTGATGCCATTCAGATTTCAATCAGATTCTAAATCAGTGGTCTGAGCCTGGAGAGCTACTTGTGTGTGTAAGGTCCTATCCTTGCTGGCCACACCAAAAATATCAGGTGAGAAGTGTTTGCAAAGGGCATCATTTCAATGACCCATGACATTTGTTTCTTTTTAGAGTTTCTTTTCCCTGCACAGCTCATGCAATGATTGCTTTAAGAGTAAGCCCCTTTTTTCCTCTCCTAATTATTATTTCTTATGTGAGGTTGATTCTAACATAATAGCAAACAATGGATGCACATTCACTAGACAAACTCATGATTTTAGGAAGACGTGAAAGAGCTTACAATAATTTCTGTAAAATCCAGGTTTGATCATTCTCCTTTCTCAACTGAGAGGTGAATTCTCACAGTGCTCAGTAAAAAAAAAATAATAATAAAATTGTGCTTTTC
Source organism: Spilogale gracilis (assembly GCA_004023965.1). NCBI lineage: Eukaryota > Metazoa > Chordata > Mammalia > Carnivora > Mephitidae > Spilogale > Spilogale gracilis. The sequence continues at coordinate 29,255 of PITA01004164.1, read as the reverse complement.
TTTTTCCTTCCTTCCTTCCTTCCTTCCTTCCTTCCTTCCTTCCTTCCTTTCTTTCTTTTTTTTTACATCTTAACTATTTTTAACTATTTATTATGTAACCAAAACATTTAAGTTGGTGGAATAGCTTACATACCCTAGATATCCATCTCTAAGCCTCCTTAGTGATCAACCTTTGGCCAATTCTGCTTCTTCTGATCCCCATCTACTTGCTGCCTCCAGATTTTCTTTGAAGCATATCTTAGACAGCCTGTCATTTCACACCTATGTTTTGTACTATGTGTCTCTACAAGATAAGTGGTCCCTTGAAAAGCCTATACCTATTTTTAAAAAATATTTTATTTATTTGACAGAGAGAAACACAACCAGAGAGGGAACACAAGCAGGGGGAGTGAGAGAGGGAGAAGCAGGCTTCCCGCCGAGCAGGGAGCCCGACGTGGGACTCGACCCCGGTCTCCGGGATCATGACCTGAGCCGAAGGCAGTCGCCTAACCAACTGAGCCACCCAGGCGCCCCAAGCCTATACCTATTTTTAAAATGAAGAAACATTTGGGACATTTTTCAGAGAGGACTTAGCAAGTGATGAAACTATATCTCTTTAATTAAAAATTTATTAAACTAACACATGTTAATTGCTACCAGTATACGTGTGTTAGTAATAGGAAGAATAACAGATAAAATTAAAGACAGGCCATTCAGAAGGATATGTCGAAATTTTTAGTCACTTGTTGAAATCAAGACTCTAATTCTGTAGAACACAGTTATTATCGTGGTTCAGAATTATGTATGCTGACTGCAGTTCCCCAGAGGTAAGCTCAGGCCCAACTGATGTACTTTTCCATTTGTTCAGCTATGTGGATTAATCATGTTAGCTTTGTCCAGGTATTCCAAGCAGTTTTGACTGCAAACTTCTATCGGTAAAGAATTAAGTGTTTATCCATAATCTGAATTCTTAGTTAATTAGTTAATTATAATTAATTATTAATTAATTTATCAATGGTGGTTAAGTAGATCTGAAAACACACAAAAAATAGAAACTAAAGGATAAAATGATAAGTAAGAGTGTTTGGCAGTTCTAATATTTCCTCCCTGCCCCCAACGGATCCCCTTGTACATGCCCCAAAACTGGAGAAGGAGGTGGGAGGCAAAACACATCATACTGAGGAGTCAGGCATGAAGGTGGACTGCCTGTGCTCCAATCCCAGGGCTGCCCCTCCTTACCTCTGTGATCTTGTGTACATCACTTAGCTCCTCTTAACCTATTTTTTAAAAAAAGATTTTATTTATTTATTTGACAGACAGAAGCACAGCTAGAGAGCGAGCACAAGCAGGGGAAGTGGGAGAGAGAGAAGTGGGCTTCCTACTGAGCAGGGAGACCCATGTGTGTCTCGATCCCATGACTCTGGGATCACTACCTGAGCCCCTGAGCTGAAGGCAGATGCTCAACAACTGAGCCACCCAGGCACCCCTCCTCTTAATCTATTTTGCCACTTGTAATGGGAGGGCAGTCACACCTCTAGGGGTATTGTAAGGTTTAATCCTTGCAGGGCTGTATATGGTAAGCACTCAGGGTATTTTAGCTAATAATGCTGCTGCTGCTGAGAATGCATCCCTAGAGGGCTGGGCTGGGTCTAGCTTCTGCTTCCTCTTTTTTACAAAGTACCCACAGAGGCACACGCTTTTTGGCACTGTTTGGTGCTCTGACGATGGTGTTGGTGAGGCTATGGCGATAGTTACTGCCATGGTCATATTGGGCGTGATCAATAGCACGGTGTACATGTCTTTGCTCATTTAGATGATGATGGTGACAGTATGATGACATTTGCGGGGATGATCATATTGAGATGGGTGAATAGGGCCGGAAGGGGAAGCTCTTCTGCAGTTCCTACTGGAGCTACACCGTCAGTGTTTGCGCTTATCTTTCCTACGCATGTACCCCCCCAACAAATATGGTGACGAGCTTGTTGCGCTGCCGCCCTGCTGGGCCCCTTTGCCCTGCTGACCTGTTTGCCATGCGCGCCTCATGTGTCCCCATGTCCCTGCCTCTCTGCGAGGTCTGCTGCTCTGCCTGCCTGCACGAAGGCCCAGAAGAAGAACTAGCCCGTGGTCTACCGCAGGGCCATATGATTGGCCAGTGGCTATTTGGTTCTCACATCAAGGAACCTGCTTCTCAGCCCCTGAGGATTATGGGTGGTGCTAGAAACCTACAGAGTGTGGCCCTTGTGGTCTTCTTCAAGAGGTGGCCCATGTCTTTTCAGATGTGAGAGAGGGCAGACATCAAACTCATAGGCTTGTGCAAATCTGGGGCAAAGGCCCAAACCCGGTGGGGCAGGGGCTCCTGGAATGTTCTTGTCCAGGAAATCCACCACGCAGCCCTGTGCCTCTGCTTCCCAAGTGATGGGAGAAGCCTCCTGAGAAGGGCTGAAACCCACTGGCATGAGAGCTCAAGAAAGGTGTTGAGGAAGGACTCCCTCCTTTCCAAAATCAGGACAAAGGAAGGCTAGCGTTGCATCCAACAGTGCCAATAAGTAAGGGTGAATTAAAGCAAGAACTTACCTTAGGCTCTTTTTCCAGGGGCTGGTGTTTTTTTCCCAGGAACCTTGTTGGCTGGGTTTCTGGGAAATACGCTTCACCCTCTCTGGAGTGGTTCAGATTTTATGCGTTTAACAATTTCAAGAGTCTGAGGTTGACATTTCCTCAGGAGTACCCCAAAACTCATTTCATCTCCATACTGACTCAGGAATTAATCTTTTTAGTGAATTCCAAATATGGTGGTACCTCATAACCTTCTATTTTTAATCCTTTTCTATAGATCTCATGGTATTTACCTCGAATATCCTGAAAATGGGTGTGGACATCTAAGAATATACATTTATCTCTTCATTCTAATTCCTCAACTGGGATATGGCTCATGTCTCAAACTGACTAGCGTGTGGAGTAGGATATTCTGTAGAACAAGATTATGTGCTCTTAAAACACTAGCTCTGTCAGTTACCATATTGTTTCACTTACTTGTGGAACATAAGGAATAGCATGGAAGACATTAGGAGAAGGAAGGGAAAAATGAAGGGGGGCATCAAAAGGGGAGTCGAACCATGAGAGACTGTGGACTCTGAGACTCTAGGGATGTTGTCTTGAGGGACTCAAAAACTCTTCAGTTTTAGAGAGGAGGAGGTTGTGGGGATGTGTTAGCCCAGTGATGGGCATTAAGAAGGGCACATATTTCATGGAGTACTGGGTGTTTAAACATAAACTGAATCTTGGAACACTACATGGTGACCAACATAACATAATAAAAAATAAAAAAAACAAACTAGCTCTGGGGGATTGTTCTTTAATGCAAATATTCTAATGCCTTGAAATACTTTATTGGATCTATACTTAATTTCAAATATTCTTGGGGTTAAATAACCAAACAATCATGCTGTTCTAAACAGTTTGGAATTGCCTTGTTTTGGGGGGTTCCCATGGCTGGGAGACCCCAGGTCAGAAAAGAGGAATGGATTTTGATTTGTGACCCTGATGGGGTGGATTGTATTCTTTTGATGGATGGTCACTCTAACAGGGACTGGTCATGGGATGGGCTTCTAAAGCAGAGGTTAAGATGAAAGCCAGGCTGTTGTGTGGTTGGAGAGGTGGAGCTTGTATCCATACTTAGTGACATTGTTTTGGCAAACCATGGCAGACTTACCAGTCCCATATGTCATTTCTCTCTTTCAACTCCCACCCCTGATAACAGGAAAGGAATAAAAGAGAAGAAATAAGTCCATCCATGGACTAATATGCAAAATATGGTACCTCCGTAAGGTAGTCCATAGCAATGGACTATTATTCAGCCACAAACAGGAATGAAGTGCTGATACGTGCTACAACACAGATGAACCTTGAAAATGGTGTGCGAAGTGAGAGAAGTCTGTCACAAAGGGTCGCATACGGTATGATTCTGTCTATTGGAAACATCCAAAATAGGCAAATCAATAGAGGCAAAAGCAGATTGGTGGTTTCCAGAAGATGAGAGGGAGGAGGACCAGGGAGTGACTGCTTACTAGGTATGGGGTTTTCTTTTGGGGCGATGACAGTGTTTGGAGCTAGAGAGAGGTGGTGGTTAGCACAACAATGTGAATGCACTCATGGCCATTGTATTCTGTACTTCAGAATGGTTAAAATTATTTTTATGTTGTGTTAAAAAAAAGAGCAGAATAAGACAAGGAGAAAGGCAGATGAGGAGAGGTCATTGGAGACATTTCAATGCATTTTGGAATATGAGAAACATTTAGAGACATGGACTTGATTTACCAGAATGGAGGGAGCAATGACCTAAGTGACGAAGGGAAGGGGATGGGGATTGGTCTCAGTGAGGAACAAGCCACATAACTGGTCAGAACCATAGGCAGCCTGAGGCTTGGAGATACCAGGTGTTACAGTTGGTGGCAATAAACAGGGGGATTTCTTGAAATTCTGAATATAGAGAACTTGGATGCTAAAGTCTTTATTTTTCCCCCATGCGAAGCAGCCAGGAGACTGTCTCCTGCCTTTTCCTCTGACTTGGGGAGATTTAGAGTCAGCCAAATGCAGCCATCCTGCAAACAAGGGGGAAGGACAAGTCTATAGTTGAGACCCCGGCTCTCTTCAGAATGCTCACAGCCAAGCTTGGGTCAGCCCCTTTCTTAGACCATCCTGCCCCACGCAGGAGACTGGAATATTCCTTTCCGGTGAAACTGAATTAATCTTAATTAATCTTAATAAGATCTTTATTTTTGGAAATTCCCCAGGAAAAAGGCAGCTCATTACTTCATCAGCTTCTGGGGATGCCCACTGGTCAGGGTTCACCCTGAATCCATACTTTCTAATCTGTTATATGGTACTTTAGTCTTAATTATGGAAAGATAGGATCACTTTTTTTTTTAAGATTTATTTATTTATTTTGGAGGGAGAGAGAGAGATTGGGCTCATGCTTGCATGAATGGGGTGAGGGGCAGAGGGAGAAAATCTCAAGCAGACTCCCCACTGAGCATGGAGTCCTATACAGGGCTGATCTCACTTGAGCCAAAACCAAGAGTTGAATGCTTAACGTACTGACCCACTCAGGTGCCTCAAGACAGGCTCACTTTTGATGGAACTCCCTGTGTGAAGGAGAGAATAAAATAAAGAGGAAAAAAAACTTGATAGTGTAAAGAGAGAAGAAACTTGGGAAAAAAAGTAAGTTAAAAAACAGAAACATTTATATAATTATTACTTCTTGGAGAGATAAAGAAATATACTGCATCCCTGAAACAAGTACAAGTTGCTGTGGAAACAGATTAATTAGAAAAGAGAAAAGAGTTCCTGGAAATTTAAAAAGTGAACAAGAAAATAAAAGTAAAAAGTTGGAAGGTTTAAAGATAATGTTGAAAGAATAAAACTTGATATTTCAAAAACAATGTAGTATTTACTCAAGAGGTGGTATGTGACCAAAAGAAATTTCAGGAGACAGAGGAAAGGGAGGGAGAAATAGTCTAAAAATATTTCTACAACAAAAGGCCATGGATCTCCAGATTGAAAATTGTTTTTAGAAAAAAATGGACTAAAAAAATTTCACCTTGTGGAAAAATTTCACCCTTGTGAAATTTTAGGATAAGAAGAGGGAAAATGGGTCACATACAAAGGAATTGGATTCAGAATTACATCAAACGTCTTCTCTAAGGCAATATTGGATGCTAAAAGAAAAGAAGCAATGTGTTAAAATTTCCAAGAGAAAATGATTTTTAACCAGAATTCTATGTCCAGTTAAACCAAAATCCTGATGTGAGGGAAGAATTTTATTTTATTTATTTATTTTTTTTTAAAAAAAGATTTTATTTATTTATTTGACAGAGAGACACAGCGAGAGAGGAAACACAAGCAGGGGGAGTGAGAGAGGGAGAAGCAGGCTTCCCGCCAAGCAGGAAGCCTGATGTGGGGCTCGATCCGGGATCTCCAGGATCATGACCTGAGCCAAAAGCAGTTGCTTAACCAACTGAACCACCCAGGCACCCCAGTGAGGGAAGACTTTTAGATTTAGATTTAGATTTTAAAGAAATTTAGATATGTATAAAATTTAGATTTTAGATAAAATTTAAAAAATTAGATTCTAAAGAAATTTAGATTTTAGATATCTAAAATTTTATCTCCAATGCACCTGATCTCAGAAGCTGCTAGAAAATGTACTTCACCAAAACAAGGATATAAATCAAGAAAGTGGAAGTGGGATCTGGAAAACAGGGATGCTACACAATTCAGGGCACAGCTGCTGGTGGGGAGTTCCCAAGAACAGAGCAAGATGAAGAGCTCTAGATGAGACATCACTGGAGGAAGAGACAAAAGAAATAACCAATCAGCTTAAGTAGTATTCAAACTGTATGTAGCAGACATGTCACAACATTTATAAAAAATAACAGAAGGAACAAAAAAAGTCCAACAAATGAAGACTAAACAAGGCAATGCTTAACTCCTGGAAAAACAAAAATAAAAAGAGCCTTCAAGAAAGGAAATACAATCATGGTCTACTACTTGACTGATTGGTGAATAATAGATATATAGATAGCCATTGGTTATTGGTTTAACCCAAAATTGTGACATTTTGGAGGAAGGGGCAGTGACAGTGGGGTGTAAGAGAGCTAAATCTAAATCATTTATTGACAATAATGTTGAAAATTGACATATCAAAAAATAACAGCAGACGGACAGTATTTAGAAACAATGTCCTTGGGAGCACCTGGGTGGCTCAGTGGGTTAAAGCCTCTGCCTTCAGCTCAGGTTGTGATCTCAGGGTCCTAGGGTAGAGGCCCGCATCAGGCTTTCTGCTCAGCAGGGAGCCTGCTTCCTCCTCTCTCTCTGCCTGCCTCTCTGCCTACTTGTGATCTCTCTCTCCGTCAAATAAATAAATAAAATCTTAAAAAAGAAAGAAAGAAATAATGTCTTTGGGGTGCCTGAGTGGCTCAGTCATTAAGTGCCTGCCTTTGGCTCAGGTCATGATCCCAGAGTCCTAGGATTGAGTCCTGCATTGGGCTCCCTGGTTAGTGGGGAGAACCTTTGTCATTCCCTCTCTCTTGTGTTCCCTCTCTAGCTGTGTTTTCCTCTGTCAAATAAATAAATAAAATCTTAAAAAAAACAACAACAACAAAAAGAAGAAATAATGTCCCGATACCAGAATGCAGTACCAGAAGAGAAGCCAAAAGAGGCAAAACTTGCCTCTGCAAATAGGACTTGGGAGGAGAGAGCAGGGGAACAGGGGCTCGCTGTTTTGTTGTTGTTGTTACTGTAAGCCTTTAAGTGCCCTTAACCAGGTTTTCAATGATGTTGAAAACTAAAAAAATAAGGATTAGTTGAAAATAAAAATTAGTTTAAAATATTTACTATTATGGAGGGTGTCCATAGCATATATGCCAAGACTCAGTTGTGACTGCCCTGTATTCAGACCCTGAATGAGCACAGATAAAAACTGGTGCATTGAGTGGACATTTACAATAGACGAGACACTCCACATTGTCTCCATGAATGTTAACAACAACACATTTTTTAAAAAGATTTTATTTATTTGACAGAGAGAAAGCGACAGTAGGAGAGGAAAAACAATTAGGAGGAGTGGGAGAAGGAGAAGCAGGTTTCCCACTGAGCAGGGAGCCCGATGAGGGGCTCAATCCTGAGACTCTGGGATCAGGACCTGAGTGAAAGGCAAATGCTTAATGACTGAGCCACCCAGTCACCCCTACAACAACCCTTCGAAGGAGGCTCTTTTATTCTCTTCTTTCACAGATGGGTAAACCCAGGGAAGGAAGTGACTTGCCTATGGTCCTGGAGCCAGCAGCTTGCAGGTGTGGAACTGGGCTTCAAACCAGGTCTGGGAGCCCCCGCAGCCTGTGTGTTCACCATTGCGGTTTTACTACCTGTCCTCTGCATCTTCATTAAGTATTCTTCGTTCCTAACTGCCCATGTCCTGTGCTGCGTGCTGTGAAGGAGAATTAGAGCAGGCACAGTGTGCTGTGACTCCCGCTGATGTCAGAAATAAGGGAAACGCACACCCATTGCCCACTGACTCAGTGATGGGGCACGGTGAAGGGGCGGTTCAGAGAACACCTGGGGCCCTGTAATTCGGGGGACCTAAGTGCTAGAGTAATTTGGGTTGGGGTGGGTGCTGGTGGGCAGGGACTGGGGAGAAAGATGTTTTTCTGAATCAAACCTATCCCTTATCACTTAATCCATCCATCACCCTGGCTATCTCCTTTCCCCTTCTATAAATTCTCTCCTAGACCTGCTTTCCAATTTCTCTTCCTGCTCAAATCTGATGTTCTATTCAAGAAGTTGATTTTTACTTTTCTCCTGCATAAAATATAAAGTGGACCTTTTTTTAAAATTGGGAGATAGAGAAAAATAAAAACAAATCATTCAAGCACTGTTTGCCACATCTCCTTTGTTTCTTTAAAATTCATCTTTATTATTTTTTATTCAAACAAATAGATATTTCTAGTTCAAACATCCCATCGCGCCACAGGTTTATACTAGTCAGCTGTAGCCCTTCCAGCTCAGCACGCCAATATTTTCAATTGCTGCTTCGGGTCCTTATCTCCATCGTTCTCAACATGTTTCAATGGGTAATGGGATTTCTTATTGATTGATTGAGTTCATTGTCATCAAAAATGTCAACTTCGATCAGTCACTTACAGTGCCTTTCCCTCACTATGGCTCCTCTCTCCATCTATACTCAAAGTCCTGTCCCCATCCTCCAGGTAGTAATATCAGCATGTTGAGTAAGTCAAGGTCACTATTTCTGTGAAAACTATACACAGGGTGTTCACAGCTGAGCCACATAATGTATTAGGAGTAGATATTCTTTCTTTAACCAGTCTCCGTCCTCTACCCCTGCCCTCTACCTCACTCTGGCATTCACAATGGCCTCATTTTTCCTTTGCTTGGTCTTCCAAGTATCTGTCACCAATTTTTCTCCCAACTCCTTTTCCCAAATCTCAGTAAGATCTTTTTTTCCCCCTCTCAATCAGATTGTCCCATCAGGTAGTCTATTAGCTCTACCTTTTCCCCTGTTGCCATCTCTCCCAGAACCCTGCACCCTGCTCTGCTCGTCATTCCTGATTGCTGCTCCACTGGTTTCTGACCTCTCCTCCATCATCCCAAGAATCCTGTTCTCATGGGTGTCCTGGATTCCATGTCTTTCTGTCTCTTGAATTCATTCCCTTAACTGGATATAATTCACCAACTATGAGCATCCTAAGAAGGAGCAAAAGATAAATTTTCTGAATTCTGGGCTGAATTTTCAAATCACCAGCCTGGAACCATGATGGTGCCTTATTAGTACACGAGGATTCCCCTGTACATAGACAGCCCCACTTCGATTTCCCCAGCTCGGGTGAACCCATCCCCCAGGACAACACTGTTGAGTGTCCTGGTTTGGCACGAGGCCACTGTCTATGCCCAGCAAATGCCAATCAACAGCACTTGTCTTAATAATACCTTAGCCTGAACACCCAAGGTTTAAGTTGTATTAATCACCTAATAAAGAAACCTTCACAAGCGCTAATTACTAGCCTAGTCTTCATATGAGGCCCATTTAAAGAGGTGCCATTTTAGAAGCTGTAGTGCTTATAGTCACTTAACAAACATTTATTAAATGTTTACCATATACCAGACCCCATGATAGAGCTTTATCATGAGTTGTATGGTTTAATCCTCCTGGCAATCCTGTGAAGTGGGCATTATTGCCATTTGTAAATGAGGCAACAATTTCAGAGGATAAAGCTTCTCCAGCTATTCATTCAACACGTTTACTGAGAACCTACTATGTGCTAGGTGGTGAGGACTCTGAGGGGAAGACACACACATCTCTGGCCTCATGAAGAGTCTAGTTGAGCCAAGGGAGACAGACGTCAAACAAATAATTTTACAAAGAGTTTATTAAATACTTTTGAGACAAGTGCCATGAGAAAGAAGTTGGAGCGCTGTGTCCCAGGCTGGGGAATTAGAGACCTTTTCCCGGGAACAGTATATTTGGTCTGTAAGATTAGTGAGAGTTAGCCAGATGAAATGAGGTGCAAAGAAGGGAGAGAGGGAGGGAAGAGCATAAGCAAAGACTCAGAGGCGAGAAGGGGTTTGCGTAAGTGAGGAACGAATAGGCCAGTGTGACCAGAGCAGAGTGGAATGATGTGCCATTAAGCTCAGTGGGGACCAGGCCAAAGAGCAGAGTGTGAAGCTTTTGTGGGCTCTATTAAGAATGTGAACGTTATCTCGAGGACAAGGAGAGGCGATGAAGAGTTTCGATCCATGGAATGAAATGATATTTGTTTAAAAGAAAAAAACAACTCCATTGGGTTGTTATGGGGTTACTACATGGGAGGAGGCAAGAGTAGGCACGGGGAGAGCCAAGGGACAGCTGCTCCTAATGGCATAATTGAGTTGACAGCTGCCTGGGGACAAGTGGAGGGACCCAGGATGTATTTGGCAAGAGACTTGCTCAAGGTCACATGAAGCAGAGCTGGGATCTAAAGCCAGCTCTTACGGTGATCCGGCCAGCTCCCTTTCTCTCCCAGTGCACTGGCTGTGAAGCTAAGTTATAACCTAATGGTCGTGAACGATCTCTTCCTTGTGCAATGATAGAGCTCCTGAATTATGCTGTGTAATATGTCAGTCATATGGGATATAAAAAGAAAACATAATCGTTGCTTTTAAGAGCACAAGCATCCTAATAAAGGCTATAGGGATGTAAACAGGGTCTTTAAACAAAATTAAATATGAGGAAGTTAGAGAAGCTCTAGAATCTCACACAGTTCTTAGGGTCACAATCCCAGCACTGCGATTTTGGACTGTTTGATCCCACTGTACCGGGCAGCATCTTTAATGGTCCTGGAATTAGTCTGCATTGTCATAAACAGACTTAAAATAACACTACTCTTGGACGGCCCGATTCTTAATGTGGGCCAGAAATCGTATTCCTCAGAAACAATGGTAACACATTTGAAATTCTTTTATTATTCTTTATGTCTAATTATTCTCCTAAATTGTTGAGCTTCATGGATTTGTTATCGATGCTTTAAAATCTCATTAATAAACTTCTTAGTCGTGGGGCCAGAAAGTATGACATCTGAGAATTCAACCATGAGACCTAAATTCCCTACAACATTCCTAGTCCATATATAAAAACCACTGTTAGAACATGTACCTAATTTGGAGTTGAAAATAGGATTCACCTCCCAGGTGAAGTGTGTAGGAACTTGATAGTACGACTGACCCTTGAAAAACATGAATTTGAAAAAAAAAAAAAAGAAAGAAAGGAAAAACTTGAGTTTTAATTGTATGGGTCTACTTACATGCAGATTTTTTTTTTATATAATACAGTAGGATCCTGTAAACATACTTCACTTCTTAATAATGTTCTTAATATCTTTTCCCCAGCTTACTTTATGTAATAATCCAGGGTTTAATACATAAAACCTACAAAATATGTGTTCATCGACTGTTTATGTCATTAGCAAGATTTCTGGTCAATAGTAGACTACTAGTAATATATTTGGAGAATGAAAATTACAATATAGATTTTTGACCATGTCTGGGTCAGCGCCCCTAACCCCCATGTTGTTCATGGGTCAACTGTTCTGTGTTTCCAACGGAAACTTTGAGTTCAGTTTGAAAATTGGGAGCAGAACCGTGCAGATCTCATGGCTTCTAGGCTTGAAGTCTCTTGCAGATGCCTTGGGGATTCAGACCATGTCTTTGGGGAAACTTCTCATCCATATGGATGGGGCAGGGCTGAGAGGAGGAAAATAATACATATTGTTTACGGCACATGATTTTTTTCTCCAGGGTTGTAAAAACCCCGTGTTACCTGGCCTATGCCATAACGAAATAGATTGAAGTACATGAAGTTCAATGACAAGCTGGTAAATATTTATGGACATAAAGGATGTGCAAAAGTCATTTATAAATCACAAATGATACAATACTCTTTACTATAATTTCCTTTTAGCCAACAGATTCCCATGGAATGCCCTTGACTTTGGCTCTGGGCTCCTATATCCAGAGTGTCGCCCACCTATTATTTCAACTGATGAATGAGTGCATTACCAACATGAGTGTGGGTTGATGTTTTGTGTTAATAGGTAAGAAGAAATCAAAACAACAAAGCTGGATGTCCGGTCTCCAGTCATTTACTAACAACAAGGACAACTTCTTTGCTGAAGGAAATGATTTTTTCAAATATCAGAGGAATACTTCCTCAATTTTTGTTTGTGTGTGCTACTCACAACATTTTGGCTATAAATAGATTTTAAAATTTAATTGGCATTATTAACATTTTTCCATCACTTTTTAAAAAAAAGATTGTATTTATTTATTTGACAGGGAGAAAACACAGCAAGAGAGGGAACAGAAGCAGGGGGAGTGACAGAGGGAGGAACAGGCTTCCTGCATTGCAGGGAGCCCGATGCAGGGCTCGATCCCAGGACCCTGGGATCATAACCAGAGCCGAAGCAGACACTTAATGACTGAGCCTCCCAGGTGCCCCTTTCCATCACTTTCTTAGATGTCTTGGTGAGGGATCAGTAAACGAGTGTCTATGGGACAAATCTGACTCCATTACCTCTTCCTGTAAATCAAGTTTATTGGAACACTCCACCCAATGATTTTTCATATTGTCCATGGCTGCCTTTGCCCTATAGTGGCTGAAATAAGACAGAGATTGTGTAGGCACCAAGCCCAAAATATTTACTATCTGGTCTTTACAAAATAAAGTTTGCCAATGCCCGGTTTAGACAGTCAACACAAGAATAAATCAGGCCTTGATCCCGTGGTGTTTGCTGACTTCTGTGTTGTCACTACCCCCATGGTGGCCAATTTTAATCTTCCAGGGTGTCGTCACTAAACCCAGAGTTGGGAGGTGAGGTGCAGCAGCATAGCCTGGGACCGTGTTCTCACTGTGCGGTTATAGCGAATGTCGGTCGCCTCCAGAACCTTCCATCACCGGACAACGCAGTAAGGTAATTAAGAACAGATGAGTTTTTCAGTATTTCCTACCTTTGTTTCTGAATAGAATTTATGTAGTTATAAATTTATATCCTTTAATTTTTTTAAAGACTTATTTTTTTCTGTATTTGAAAGGAGAGAGTGAGAGAATCTCAAGCAGACTATGCACCAAGCGCCAGTGCCCAACTCGGGGCTTGAGCTCACCACCCTGAGCTGAAACCAAGAGTCCGACTCTCAACTAACTGAGCCACCCAGGTGCCCCTATCATTTCATTTTTCATATGATTGTTAAGTGGTTTGCAAAATTTTTGAACACAGAATAATCTGCTATCATGAGCTGATTCGATTGCTTTCCCATGCTGCCCAGCCATCCCTTCCCCCACCCAACCCCCCAGTCTGTTTCCCTATCTCCAGGAGAAATCCCCTTCTTTTCAGCACACCTGGTTCCCAGAGTGTCTTGTGCTCTTGTAATGACCCTCTCACAGTCCAGGGACCCCATTTTTTGCTACAGTGTGTTTTCACAGAATCCCCATTCTGTCTCTGCCACATTGGGCAATATATTTAGCTCTGTGGTAAGACATGGCTGGGTCCCAGGGAGGTGGTGAGAATCAGAAGACTCTGGAAATGCAGTAAAGGTGGATGGGCCATGGGCTGTGGGAGTAGAAGAGGGATTCTGGAAGACTCCAAAGGGTTTGGCCTGAGGAACTGGATGGATGGGCTTTCCATTTACCGAGGTGGGAAAGGTTGGGCAGGGAAGGGTTGGGGATTGGGGAAACCAGGGGTTTGGATGTGGACTTGGTAGTTTTGATGGCCTCGTCGACGAGGCGGATGTGGAGTACATAGCTGTTTGTAGGAGCGTGGAATGGAGGGGGAGAGGCTGCGGGTGTTGGCATGAGTTTAGGAATCATCAATAGATAGTCGGCACTTGAAGGCACGAGACTAGATTAACCCATATGTCGAGGGAGATTAGATGCAGAAGAGAAGTGGTTTGAGGATGGGGCTTTGGGTCTTGATGTATAGAGGGGAGGATGCAGCCGAGAGGATTCTGTATTTATAAAATGAGAAGGCACGAAGAATCCTCTCTGTCAGGGCCTTTGCTGAAGGGTTACTCACGCATGACTGAGGTGGGGACTAGAGGAAAAGTCCTTTTGACAGTCCTCCGGGACCCGGACTGGTAGCCTGTGCTAAAAAGGGGCGTTCTGCATCCCACCTCTTTCTCAGAGACAGCGGGTACCTGGCAACATTTCTCCAAGTCAGTTTTATTATTTATTTATTTATTTATTTATTTATTTATTTATTTATGTATTTCTCGAAGTCAATTTTAAAGTATTTATTTTTTATTTTTTTAATTTTTTTAAAAAATATTTTATTTATTTGACAGAGAGAAACACAGCCAGAGAGAGAACACAAACAGGTGGAGTGAGAGAGGGAGAAGCAGGCTTCCTGCTGAGCAGGGAGCCCGATGTGGGACTTGATCCCGGGTCTCCGGGATCATGACCTGAGCTGAAGGCAGTTGCTCAACCAACTGAGCCACCCAGGCGCCCCTCGAAGTCAATTTTAAATTAACATGTATGTCCTATGGCTTTTCAGTGTGTTCTACAGTCAAGCTAAGAGCAGTGGGCTGTGGCAGCCACAGAAGCCTGGGTGCTTCTGTAGTTGTCGGGCCGGAAGGACCAGGACCGGCTGAGCGCTGTCTCGTCACTCCCTGAGTAGAGAAGCCCCAGAAGCTGCGTGCAGAGCCCTTTGCACCCTGCCCGGCCCACGGTGGTTTAACCATTATTTCCCCCCTCCTTTCAAGTCCCAGGGCTGCCACTGGTGGCTGTGTGACCTCAGGAAAATTGCTTCACTTCTCTGAGCCTCTATTTCCTCCTTGGTAATGACTCATTACTCCTACCAGAGGATTGTTTGTAAGGATTAAATCATTTAAAATAGATTGAAGCATGCAGTGAACTGCAAAGGTATTTGTAAATATGGGGCGGAAATGACTGTGTCTGTACTAAGCTCAATTTACACAATGATCGATTTTCATTCTTTGCAGCAATCCTGAGGATTTCTCTCCTCAACTCAAGGAATGGACCATCTTTGGGACACAAGGATGCCAAAAGACACGGAAGCACTCACTGTTATGTCACATGTTTCCTGCTGGCCCCAAGAGTGAGGAAGATGAGCTGACGAATCAAGCCCCTTCACCATCATTGACTCCTGAGCTGGAAAGATAAGGTACAGAAAAGAACTCTGAGTTCTCACGTCAGTCCACGTTCTTCCCCTCTGGTCTCCCATCTGTCTTCTATGCCGGTTGCCAGTTGAAAATGCCTCTAGTCTTCCTCTCCTGCCTTCCATGAAGTCAATAAAATGCAAGAGGGGCCTGGGGGGTGAAGATGATCCTGCCCATGCTGGCCTCATTTAAGGAATCCATTTAAACTAAAGTGTGAGGGGATGAGCACTGGGAGCTATATGCAACTAATGAATCGTTGAACACTACATCAAAAACCAATGATGTACTATATGTTGGCTTATTGAATATAATAAAATTTTTTTTTTTTTTTTTTTTAAGATTTTATTTATTTGACAGAGAGAAACACAGCGAGAGAGGGAACACAAGCAGGGGGAGTGAGAGAGGGAGAAGCAGGCTTCCTGCCGAGCAGGGAGCCCGATGTGGGACTCGATCCCGGGTCTCCGGGATCATGACCTGAGCCGAAGGCAGTGGCTCAACCAACTGAGCCACCCAGGCGCCCCTAAAAAATTTTTTTAAATCTTAACAAAACTCTTTAAAAAAGTGAGGTGAGTATACATTGGGGGGAGGGTGTAGGGAAAGCAAGGGCTAAAGTCCTCACATAAAGGCTCAGTAGATCTTGTTTCTAGCCTTGACACTCACAACCGTCTCTCTACCACATTTCTATTATTTGATTCAAGGAAAAGAGTTGGATCCAAGCTCTTCTAGCTCTTTCACTTTGGGATTCTAGGATTTCACTCCTTTGAAGACGCTAGTCTACTTATTTCAGTATCATTCCACCAGGGAGCGCTGTTTCCCTAACCCCAAAGCAAGTTTTCATTCAGGGAAAAGAGCCAAGGTTTGTAGCCAGTTTTTTTTTTTTTTCCCCTCCCCTGATTGTGCAAAAGAATGATTCTCCACAGCTGGAAAGAAGGAACTTTACTTCTGAACACCTCGGGCAGTTTATGCTGGAAACAGGGCCCCTGTTTAGAGATTTCTCCTCCTGCAACAAGTGGAATGGGACCTCGGGTTAAAATTTTGTTTCCTGGTTGCACATGGGGCGGGGACAGGGGTGGGGTGCTGGGAGATGCTGGAATTCCTGGGTCCTAGGGAGGTTAGAGGCAGTGGGCATGGCACTAGTCATGGGCATGCATGAGTCCTGCAAAACTCCACCCAGCAAAGGGCATTGGACTCCAACCTTTTCCAGCCTGTGCGGGAGTAAGTGTTGCCTGATGTTCGCTGGAGCCGCTAAGGTGGTCCTGCCAGAATCAGACAGCTTTATTTGTGAAGGTCAGAGGTGCAGGGGGGCATCATGAAGTCCAATCACTCCTCTCCCTATGCAGATGGGGAAACTGAGGTCCAGGGTGGGTCAGTTCTCCTGATTCCTTGCCAGATTACTTCCTCCTTAGACATTTCAGATAGACTTTTCAGTTGTCTTCCCTGGTGTGTGCAGCTAGTTAACTTCCCTAGTGGAGCCTGCCGGCCTCTGGGCCTCGCCAAGCCTCTACATTACTCACGCCAGGCACACGACCCTGAAAGAGACTCCAAGAGCTGGCTGGTTTGTTCAAAGACCTCAAACAGCAGACCAATCCGGTAGGAGAGAAAACCCATTTAAAGTAACTGCTTATTAACCTGTAAAACAGAGTTTGTTTGTTTGCATTCGATAATAATATAATAACAATGAACTTTTATTTAGTGTTTCCTGCGGACTGGGTTCTGTGTTAAGCCCTCAGCATGGTTGTATCCCATAGTGTCTTCCTAACAAAGCTGTGAGGCAGCTATTACTATCTACTTATAGTAGAGGCTCAGAGAGGTTGAGTAACCAGCCCCAAGTCACATAGCTGAAAGGAGCAGAGCCAATATTCACATCCTCGTTTGTCTTACTCAAGCTTTGGTCTTTTAGCCTCCACATTGTCCTTCATGACGCTCTCTCCCATTGGTAGGATCTGATATAGAAATCTATTAGAGTTTCTTTCTGGAGTCTCAGCCACTATCTCATCATGGTCCGGTTTCATTTTGAGGGTCCAGTGAGAGCGAGCCAGCTCAGGGCCCGGAGACGTGGTGACATCAGTGTTGCATCTATAGGACCCTGGGGACATGGTGGCATGGCGTTAGGAGAGGTGCTTCTGAAGGAAGCTGTTGGCACCAGAATCCAAGAAACAGTAAGACTGTGTGTGCTTGAAAGTGTTCCCCACTACCTGCGAAGGTGGGATGACCAGCAGACTGGGGGCCTGAGGAATAGGCACATGGTAACAGTGGCTGGCATGGTGACGAGGGTCACATTTAGTCCACATGATCTCATCTGGGCCTCAGCGATGGCTTTGACCCCACCTCATAGGGGACAACGTCGCCAATACACGAAATTCTCTAAGAAATGGATGCAAGCTATGAATGGCCTTCAGAAATCGAGGTTCCTGTTTTCTCTCAAATGGGTGTGAAATTGAAGTACCTTATAAAGGTGTAGACAGATACGAGTCAGCGCTCAGAGCAGTGGTTACTGGTACAGAAAAAGGGTACAAAGGTCTTCCCCTCACAGATTTAGATCTCCAGCTCAATGCCACCGGCTTCGAGCCAGGGGGACCTTGGGCAAATTACCAGACTCTTTGAGTCTTAATCTCCTTGTTTTTGAAAAGGGGCAACATTATATATGTCTGGAGGTTGCAGGGATGGTCAGTGAGATGGTGGGTGGGAAGTGGCTGGTGTGGTTTATGCTTAAGTGTTCAGTAAATACTGATGATGATGATGAACTTGGCTGCTGTTAATGCCCTTATTCCAGATTCTTCTTTATGACCACTGTGAGGGACTTCAGAATGTCTGAACCCACATAAACGCTGTTTATCCAGAGCACCTTGCCAGTTCTGCCTCTTGATGGTTCACTGGTTTCAGGGATGACCCTCATCCTCCACGTCCCCATTCCATGATTTGCCAGACTCCAGAATTTTGGTGGTGAATTCTCAGGGCTTTAGGAGCCATGGTCTCTGATAAGTTTACTACCTGTGCCCAATAAATGTTCAATGAATAAATAAGAGCCAATAAAACTATAAAAAAGAAGAAGAAAAATAAGTACCCTTAGAAGCACTTTAGATCTTAAAAGGTCTTTATATTCAGGTTGCTCAGAGTCAAGTGTGTATCTAATAAAAATTTTACAAAGGGCCTGGAGTGGTGAGACCAAAGGAAGTGGGAGGCTCCAACGTCCATCACTGGCCAGATGAAGAGCCACCCTGGGGCAAGGTCACTGGCCTCCCATCTCCAGGTCTGATAACCTCCATGAAGGACATTTGGGTCAAAACATATTTCCTACCAGAGAAAGGAGACCAGAAATGGAAGAGGGAGAGAGAAGGGGATCTCCCAAGGGAACCTCACCCTGAAAACAGGAACTATGAATTGACAACAGAGAGGCTTTTCAAAAGTGGTCTTAGGCTATCTTGATGATGTTCTAATAGCTACTTAGAAAAGAGCCATAGGAAAGCCACAAAGACTATCATATCTCACTTCTGTCCACCTACCACATTGCCTGAAATTCCATCAGTAGGATTTTTTACAAGTAAGAATAATACCTGGAAAATTCTCATTTTATATTCTTTTTTTTTTTTTTTAAAGATTTTGTTTATTTGACAGAGAGAAATACAGCCAGAGAGGGAGAAGCAGGCTTCCTGCCAAGCAGGGAGCCCGATGTGGGGCTCAATCCCCGGTCTCTGGGATCATGACCTGAGCCGAAGGCAGTCGCTTAACCAACTGAGCCACCCAGGCGCCCCTCATTTTATATTCTTAACTTCTGGATGTTCTCTTCTAGATTATAAACACATGAACAAAAACTAATAACTTCTGAGCATTTTTAAAATTTCTTATTATAAAGGAGATCCACGTTCATCATAGACTAGTTGCAAAAAGGAAGAAGCAAAATTAAGAAAATAAATCTAGCCTGTAACATAATTACCCAGGGATGACTATTATTAAAATTCAGGTATTTCCTTGTGCTATCTTTTTAAAAAAAAATCTTTTTTTTTCTCATGAAATTTAATAGAGCACAATTTAACTATCTTTTATAGCTAACAATTTTTATTCCTTAATGAAAAAATCTTTTCCTGGGTTATGAAAAATTATCCAGTATTTTCTCCTAAATTTTGTTTAATTTATAGTTTTATATAGGATTGCCTTTCAAATAAAGTTGAATCCACTTAGAATTAATTTCTGTGAATGGCATGAAGTAGGGACAAGTTCTGTTTTTCCCCCTCCAAATGGATCCAGTTGTACCAAGATCATTCTTTCCCTACTACTCTAAGTTTCACTCCTTGTTGAAAAATCAGTTGTCCATGTATGGGTGGCTATCTGATCACTCTTGTGTTCCATTGGACTGTCTGTTGCGTAAGATGGGATGCACTATGCTTTGTTTTAGGTAACAAATAACCCCAACATCTCATGGCTTCACATATTAAGTTATTTTTTCCTCACTAACAGGTCATTAGTGATGCAGGAGCTGCCTCAAGGCAACTGTCCTTCATAAACGAAACATCTACACCATTGGGAGCACTCTCTACTCAGACAAGAGAGACTGGAGATTGCCCATGAGATTTTCACTGACACACCATGAAATGTTACTCATCATTCACTTCCTCCTACAACATATTTGCCAGAACCAGTCAGAGAATTAAACCTATGTGTGAGGAGCTATGAAGTGTTTTCTGTCATGTGCTAGAAAGGGGAGGTTACCCAGATATTGGAAAACACTAGTGATGTCTATCCTCCTCTATATCCTTGAGTAAAGAAGACAATCTCAACTACTCTACTTTTATAGTAAGACTGAATACCTGACAGAGTAACTCCTCTGATCCTCTGGTTTTCTTCAAGAAGCTCTTGGCTAGTTTTGGACCTTGGCAAGTTCATATACATTGTAGAACATGTTTGTTAGTTCTGAAACAACTTCATCTTAAGAGGCGGCAAATTACATTGATTTTCTGATAATAAAGCAACAGTCACACCAGCATCCTGGAATTAGCCAAATTTGAACATGACGTGTTCTCCTGTTTATATATTGTTAGCTCTGGCTTGTTAATATTCTGTTTAGGGACTTTTATGCCTGTTCATGAGCAAAATTGGCCTGTAATTTTCCTTGTCATTCATTTTTGTTGGGTTTTGGTATCAAGATTACTTAAGCCTCACACATTAAAATGGGGAGTGTTCTCACTTTTTCTGTTTTTGGAGGAGTTTGTCTAAGGTTAGCATTATATCTTCTTCAAACATTTCATAAAATTTGCTTGAAGCCATCAAAGATGTTTTATTTCTGAGATTTATTTTTAATTAAAAAATCAATTACTTTAATATAAGATTATTCAGATTTTTAAATTTCTTTTTTGTTAGGTTTGGTAAGTAATGTTTTCTAAGGGATTTGTCTATTTCATCTAAATTTTCAAATTGATTGTACAGAGTTGTTTATAATATTTCCTTATTATTTTGCTAATGTCTGCAACATATATAACGTCTTTTTTTCAACATTGACATTAATTTTGGGGCCTTTCCCCTTTTTGCCTTGATCTGTCTCAGCAGAAGTTTATTAATTTATTGGTCATTTCAAAGATCCAAATTTTGACCTCTTTAATACTCTTGTATTTTTCTTTCATTAATTTTTCTTCTTATCTTTTTTATTTCCTTCTTCTATATATTTGGGAGATTGTTTTGCTGTTTTTTTTCTAACTTCTTCTAAGGACGAGTTATTCTCTATATTGAGAATATTGAGAATCTATATTCCCAAAGAAAATATGTTAAGTCTGCTTACTATATTCTGCTCATCTTTGTATTTTCCATCATTTTGTCTTTCTCTTCTTTCTTCTGACTAATTTCTTCTGACCTGTCTTTCAGTTCACTATTTCTCTTTCCTTCTGTGTTGAATCTGTTATTAAACCCATATCTTGCAATTTTCACTTTGATTATTGGATTTTTAAAAAATATTTTATTTATTTATGTGACAGAGAGAAACACAACTAGAGAGGAAACACAAGCAGGGGGGTGAGAGAGGGAGAATCAGGCTTCCCATTGAGCAGGGAGCCTAATGCAGGGTTTGATCCTGGGACTCCAGGATCATGACCTGAGCTGAAGACAGATGCTTAACGACTGAGCCACCCAGGTGCCCCATATTGGATTTTTTTAAATGTTAGAATTTCTATTTGATTCTTCTCTCAGATTTACCATTATTTAATTTCAGTTGATTGCTGAAATATTTTAAGTTCAATTTTTATCTCCTTGAGGATGGTAAGCACAGTTGTTTTATAGTCTTTATGTAAATATGATCTCTTTCATCAAACTTTCCAAGTTTCTGGTTGTGGGAGTAGCCAGGAGAAGCAAAGACTCTCTCTTTGGGGTTTCTTTAGTCCTTACCCTCATTTCATTTATGACATCTATTATCTTCTTATCTCATTAGGTGGATATTTTTATCCTTAACTAGACTAATGGTTCAAGGTTCATCAAAGAGAAATTCCCTTCTGGTTTATCTTAGTATTTGTCAGAGTATCTAGCAGAGTTCCACTGAAGATATGAAGATATTATGAATAAATGAATGGGTTTTATTGTAAATCCTTACCTACCTACTACATCTCATGTAGTTTTTCCTTTGGCCTCTTCCCTAACCTCAATTACAACTACCTTCCCCATGGTCCACTGTGTTTAAGCTACACTGACCTCTGTGTCCATCCCTAAACAAAAAAAGCCTGCTCCAGCCTCAGACTCCTTGCATTGCTCTTCCTTTGTCTGGAATGCCTTGCCCCAGATACCCATCTCTCTTATTCCCTCACTTCCTTCACATCTCTTATCCAACGTTGCTTCTGCGGAGAGCTCTCCTCTGACCACCTTACCAATATCAGCATTTGCTCTCCCCTCTCTCTAGCCCCTCATCCTGCTTTATTTTTCTTCATAGCATTTTTTACTAAATGACAGTAAGTTGTAAGTATAACTGTTTATTGTTTGTCTGTACCACAACCACAATTTTATAAACTTTATGAGGGAAGGGACTACATTTTTTTGTTTGCTGTAATTAGCTCCAGGCCTTACACAGTATCTGGCATACCGAAGGCCCTCAAAAAGTAGTTATTGAATTAGGTGCTGTGATAACTGATTTAAGTAAAAGCTTTTAAAAAGTTCTCCTCCACCAGTTCTGGAAATTAAATATGTCATTATTGTCTCCATGTTACTGATGAGTGGGCTGAGGCTCTGAGAAGTAATTTAACATGTCTGAGGAGACACAGCTAGTGACTTGGAATTTGAACCCAGGCCTCTGCCTTCCAAAGTGAATGGGGAGGGACAGCCTAACATAGGTGACAAATACCTACTGAGACTTGCACATAAAATTAAGTCACACAGGGTGGGGTTCAACAGCGGTGGGGGAAGGATAAAACGAGAACACTGAAGATGTTGGGGAGCACCAGACATTTTCTTACAGGTAAGAGCCTTCCATTCACACCCTTCAAATCACCATGGTCTGATAACCCCCCATCCCTGTCCCCACGTCACTCAGTGTTTGTATGGTGGTTTCACTACCCTGGCTGGTCCAAAGAGCAATGTCAGCAGAATGGTGACCAGACATGTAAAGCCATGTCTTAGACAAAAGGAAAAGGCAGCTCTGATGACGCAAGCTCATCCAAGTGTCAAGCACCCTATACTTGCACACTTGCCCATTCATGTTATTAATTTTTTAAACGTTTGTGATAAGAAAAACAGTTGGGCTGCTTCCTCCAAGGACCCCCTCGATGGATTAATGCAGACATCTGTGGCTTCAAGTTTTCCGATTTGGTTCCTACTGGTTTGGGGCCAAACCAGAGACTTCTGAGCCAAGTGCAGGGGAGAAGAACTTTCAAGAGCCCCTGGGAAAAATTGAGGAGGACAATCAGGAGACCCCTGGGAATCTCTCCTGCCAGGATCCCTTCCTATCACCTGATAGTTTAGAAGGGGCGGGGTTGGACGCCATCCACCTGCCCCTTTGTAGCTACAAAGGCATTTCATTCAGGAACAAATGGTAAGAAAACCCAGACCCTCTAGAGAACAGGGTTAGGATGCCCCTCACAGAACCAGATCAGCATATAATTGTCCCCATGATCATTGAGGAGATGAACTGGGGTCCATTCTGGGGGGTGACATGGACAGATAGGAGCTCAACTTTGGAGTTAAGCAGAACTCGACTGGAATTTGGGCCATAGCTAGATGACCCAGTGGCAATAATTCAATCCAAGTCTTAGATTTCTTATGTGTAAAGTGGGAACGGTAATGGCTACTTTTGATAGGGTTACTTGTGCGCAGTAAATGGAACCATGCACATGCAGTGTCTGAGAATAAGGTTGACACATAGTGGGGTGTCATAAGTGGTACCTCTTATGCAGTGGAAGCCTGACAACCTGGGCTTTTATCCGATATGCCCAAAACCATCCCTCTCATCATCTTGGTGATCTATCCTTCTCTATGGTCGGTGACAACATTTTCTATCTCATAGAACAGTGACCCTCAAAATTTTTTTCCTAGGAATCCTCTGGAATGCTAGCTAAAAACACACCTTCCCTGTTCCCATTACTCAGATTTTCTGAGGACCCAGGAATCTGAGTTTTTACCCCCGCCCATGCAGTTCTCACTTTGGGAAACACTGCTCTAGGATTTGCAGAAGGCTGACACAGCCTGGTTGACTCAAATGCAAAATATTTTTCTAAAGCCTGAAATAGAAATGCATACTCCCTCAAACTCCTTTGGATGTGCAATTTGCATAGTTATGGCACCTTTTCATCAAGTGCAAATGAGACCCAAATGAATCCTTATTTTGACCCATGAAGAATGGGTCTGAGAGAGATGGAAGAGGCTGAAAGCAGTAGGGAAATTAATACCAGACCACAGACACCTGGGTTCTAGCTTTGCCCTGAAGTTCACTAGCTGTGTAACTTTGGCATAGCCCTTTAGCATGTCTAGGTGCGTTCCCTCTCTCCTGTAAAATCGAATGGTGATCCCTGCCCAGTCTACGTCTCCAAGATGCTGTGGACTTCGGTGAAGATGAACAGGCTTTGAAAAGGACAGCTTCTTGAGGAGCATGGAAGACAGAGCTTTAATATTGACTGGGCTGAGAGGAGAGGCTGATTATCTCCTCCATCAGTTAGCATCTAGCCAAGAAGACAGAAAGGAACTCAAGTGTTTGCAATAGAGGGAATGTGATGTGGGGGATGGGGTCATACCAGTGTTGGAAAGTCTGTGAAGCCAGACAGAGCATGGGGGGACAACTCAAGGGTTAACGGGAGCAGAAAGTCATTAGTATATGCTGGCTGAAGAGAGAAGGGAGGAGGTAGGGTTATGGAGGCCCTGATGGGCTTGTCTGGAGGTCGCTGGAGTCATGCAGGAAAGGAAGTGGCTGCTGGAGGCATGCCCGGGGCAGACAGGGAGGGAAGAGATACCCTGGCTTCCTCCCTCCAGTTTCCTGTTGGTGCCCTTACTGGCTGAACCTGGGCTGAAGCTGGCTGGCAGGGCAGCCTAGAGGCTGAGAAAAGCCTTCAGCCTGAAGCATCAGACACGGAGGAGACAGAGAGCGAAAAGGGAGGAGGCTGCAGAGGGAAAGGGGTAGGGAATGTATCGGAGGGCAAACGGGCCAGAACAAGCATATCTTCTGATCTTTTGCCTGGACACAGGTCTACCCACAGATCTTTGTGAATCAAATTTGTCCCGGAGCTAAGAAAGCTCCCACTCTCCATCTTGTACCTCCGCGGCACTTAATGACTAAATTCAGAAACTAAAAATGTCTCAAAGGCAAAGATTCAAAGATTACTCCACAATGACCAAGATTCATGAGAAAAGAGGTGGCACAGAATCAAGTTTTTATTTGAACCTTCAGTCAATATTAGTTTTCCGTGTCCACAGAGGCAGGGAAGTGTGTGTGGGGCATTTGGCCAACATCTGTCTGAACCCTACCCAGTCCAACACAGTCCAACAATGAATCAGATATTCTGGGTCTTACAGTTTTGATACCTGCCATGCGTGTATTGCCTTTTTCAAGCCATTAGAATCGTATTATCTATGTTGGGTTGGGAAATGGTCTCTAAACATACTTAGTGTTTCTTTGGTGAAGATGCTTTGGGGGCATACGGGGACCACGTAGGGATTGAAGAAGCCAGAAGTGCTCACTCACAGAGAGTTCTGGTTAAGGGGGTGCCGTTGAATACAGAGGCTGCTGTATACACAGGCAGTGCTGGGGGCTCCCTTGGAAAACTGTGCTCACTTAGGGGGCAACACGCCAAATGAGGGAGAGAATCACAGAAGTGAGAAATGGAAGGACAGGTGGAGCCATCCTCCAGTTTGGCTTTCTTGTACACGAGAGGACTGAGTTCTGTGGAGGAAAAATGCCCCCTGATCCCTCCTCCACTGATCCTGCTCATCCAAGTGATCTGGGACTCTTTGCCTCGTAAGAGATGAGTAACCAGAGGCTACATGTGGCCTGTAGAGTTTCATAATCCAGCTTAAAATTGAACCTCAAGATGAAGGATCAGATACAACGGGACTCAGAAGACCACGTGTTGGTGTCATGTGTTGCCCTCAAAAAAGAGCCCCCTCCACCTTTCCCTCCCTCCCCCCACTGCCTTGGACACCTTCCCAGACCTAAGATTCAGACTCTGAGGGTGGGGGCAGAAATTCTGCCTTTTATTTATTTATTTATTTATTTATTTATTTATTCATTTACTTACTTACTTTAGATATTTTTATTTAATTATTTGACAGAGAGAAACATAGCTAGAGAGAAAAGGAGTCCCATACAGGGCTTGATCCTAGGACTCTGGGATCATGACCTGAGCCAAAGGCAGATGCTTAACAACTGACCCACTCAGGTGCCCCAGAAATCCTGCCTTTTAAACAAGCTTCCCAAGTGATTCTTATACATAGTAACAAGAGAAAGAAATGTGTTGAATGAAAAAAAGGGAATAAAACAACAAATGGGGATGCTGTGGATTTATTTAATATATTTATCCATTCTACTGAAGTCCATCTAGGTTTCCCCAATTGTTCATTTTTCTAACAGTGATGTGATGAAGATCTCCATACCGTCTCCTTGCGAGCTGGTGTTAAAGTTTTCCGGAGCTTGTCCCTGGATGTGAATTCACAACTTCGTGGATGTGGATATCTTCCTCTTTACTGGAATTAACAAGTCATTCCCCAGAGTGACTCCCCAAAGTCCACAGTCCAGGTGCCCCTGGGTGGCTCAGCCGGTTAAGCATCTGACTCTTGATATCCGCTTAGTTCTTTATCTCAGGGTCGTGAATTCAAGCCCTTGCATTGAATTCAAGGTCTAGCATAGAACCTACTTAAAAAAAAAAACAAAAACAAAAGAAATCCCCAACAACTCACAGTCCTGAACCAGCAGTGGATTAGAATTCCTTCCTTGTTACCTTCTGGCCAACATTTATCATCTGAATTTTGGTTCTGCCAGTTTGAAGGCCATGAGGTAGCCTCCCATGTGTTATTTTGTGTCTCTGATTATGGGTGAGGGTCAGCACCTTTTCACCTGTTTAATGATGCTCATTTTTAAACTGACTTTCTTCTTTTTTTTTTAGCAGTGAATTTAAGTTGTAAGAATATATATTTCTTTCAACCTGGGACTCCCCTCAATAAAGTCATTTTTATTTGAATGAAAAAGGCAGTAAATTGTAGGGCACCTGGTGGCTCAGTTGGTTAAAAGTCTGCCTTTTGCTCAGGTCATGACCCCAGGGTCCTGGGATTGAGCCTCGCAGCAGGCTCTCTGCGAGTCTGCTTTTCCCTTTCCCTTTGCCTCTGTGATCTCTCTCTCTCAAATAAATAAAACCTTTTTTAAAAAGACAGTAAGTTGTATAGACATTTGTGTTTTCCTTCTGAATTTCATTTGTGCAAAAAAAAGCCACGCTCCCTGGAAGAGGCAGTGGTAATTTGCAGACTGAAAGCGCAGGTGGGACAATCCTTGGAAAGGTCCAGCTCTACCCTGCAAATGATGGATCACATCTGAAAGTCATGGTAATCTACCCAATCCAACTTTCCTCTACTATGATTTCCAAGGATCTCTCTCTGCGGCTGCCTTCTGGTTCTCTTCCTTGGGTCCTTCCTGCTGTCTGAAAAGAGGGACTTTGTGACCCAGAGTCTTTGCCTTGCTTCCAGTCCTGGTATCTCCCAGGATTTAAGGGAAGTCGTTCTAATAGATGTGGGGGAAGGCACAAGGAGACAAGAACCTGCCGACAGTGTCATCAAAAGCAAAGGAACCAGGCTACATTTCACAGCTCTCTCCTGGTTGGCTTCACTCACATATCGGTCATACTTCTGAAATCATCTGTCCCCATCCCATTACCCTCCCCTTCTCTCCTTGCATCCCCAAGACTAGTACTCATGAGTTTATATCTTCCATCTCTTTTATAAGGTGTCCCCTTTCCCAAACCAGCCACCAAAGTCAGAGTCATCATACTCACAGGAAAAAACAGATAAATGTGGTATCACCTCTTATCACACAGGGAGGTCACTTGGAACTAGTTTCTGATTGAGCCGCTAGCTTGGATTTCCCACTCCTATCTTGGAGCAACTGCAGGGAAGTGCAATTTCTCAAATAATTTATCAAATAAGCTCTCTTTCTATTGCTACTTGTCCATCTTCACCAGCCGTTCTTCAATTATTTGCTTTCCCCTTAGACCAGGCAAGAGCCTAAGACCGTGATAGGACAAGCAGAAGGGACAGGGCCTGTGGGATGAGAAGGGGCAGCTCCACAGAAGGGCACACCAAGGCAGGAAGTTGAGGGAGAGAGCTGAGAACCCTCAGGTCTCTGTGGGTGGGTTGTAGCATGATCAAGAAGAACCTGTCACCAACTGTCAGCCTTATGGAAATCCTCTCCATTGGGAGCCTCTGTCCTAAGAAACGGTGGTCAAGAGAATGAAGGCTCTGTGTGGCTGCTTGTCTACTTTAATCACTTTGTAGATCTTTACCGAGTTCCTACTACATGGCCTATGTCAGGCTGGATAGCTTGGGTGGGCTGGGAAGGGTGAAAGTAATACAGAGAAACCTGTCTTCATGTCTGTAGTCACTTCGCACAGAGCAAGACCTTAAGGGGGGAAGAGGGATGGGAAAGCTTTGATCTTTGCAGAGTGAAATGTCTAAGAGAGAAAATGCTACGGGGAGGGGTCAGAGCTGTGTGTCTTAATGGCAGGAGGGCTGGATGGTCAGCAAGGCTCAGAGAAACACAACATCGGAGGATGGAGGCTTCTGGATCACAGATTTTGCCTCCACTTGAGCTGAGAAATGAAGTAGGTAAAGCACCAAACGTAGTGCATTGCACACAGTAGGTGCTCAATAAAATCTTGTCTCCCTCTTCTTCTTGTTGTTTCTTTTTCCTCCCTCCATCTCTTTTATTTTTATTCCATTCTCTTCCTCTATTCCTTCTTGGATCTGATTGGATTCCACCCCTACCTCCCTTTTTGAGTATTAGTTAGAATAGGGGTGGGCAAACTTTTTCTGTAAAGGCCTGGGCAACACATACTTTAGGCTTCGCAGCCTACCCGATCTGTCGCCACCATAGACACACCCCAGAGAACACATGAGTGGGTGATCGTGGCTGTGTTCCAACATGACTTCAGTTGTGAGCACTGCAATGTGCATTCCATATATTTTTCATGTGTTCCTAAATATTATTCTTCTTTTGATTTTCTTCACCCATAAAAAAAAAACATAAAACATAAACATAAGAAAAAAAAATCCTCAGCGTGGCGTTGCCCAAAAACAGACCACAGATTTAATTTGCTTCAAAGGCTGTCGTGTGCTGATCTCTGATTTAGAGCCATAGTTGCTAAATTTGGGGTTTTACCACCAACTTTGCCAAGAGCCTGAGGATAGCGTCACGTCCGTTCGTTCAGTCTCCACACATTTTGGACCCCAGGTGTTCCGCCAGCCTCTGGAGTTACAGCAGCGAGAGTCACAGAATCCTGTCTTCAGGGAGCTTATATTCTACACACTCAACAAACAAGCAAAGCAAGACCTAGTCTGAGCTGTGGAGACATAGCAGGGGGCGGTGGGGAACTGGGGGGCAGGGGCGGGGGTGAGGATGAGCC